>JAUCNQ010059671.1:0-12775 GCA_032352715.1 Bougainvillia muscus | reverse complement strand
GGGCCTTCAACTTAAGCCGTGGTCCCTCCTGGAAATAAGTTCCTCGAACTTTCGGAGGTTAACCACGTTAAACATAACAACTCACTCACACACCCAGTTGCGGATCCAGCCTTAGTCAGAGCATTACGATGGAGCACAATTATTTTTATTCTTAGTAACTTTAAGAGACCCATTGTCATACATAAAGTAATTAAAATTCATGACTTTGAGTATCCCTCTTACTGCTGTGACTAAGTAAAAACATGTTCTAAATCCGCCTCTGATACGGTTCTTAATCTCCAACAGTCTTAATCTGTTTTTAAATTAAGTAACGTTTCTCTCATGTACGGTTTAGCTGAGAACGTTAGCATTAAACTTTAAGAATGACTTTGATATATCATTTGGTGCAATCCTAACTTTCTCTGCTGCGCACGAGATAGAACTAAGAAAGTTTGAGCACAGAACACACCCAGATCACACTAATACTTAGTCACAGCACTGATTAATTCTAATAGTTTTCTGTATGATGATGGGCCTCTTAAGACCCGTCATCATACAGAAAGGCTATTAAGATTTACATTTTTAGCTCTTTCTCGTGTTGCTCTGACTAGGGCTGGATCCGCCACTGTTGAGCATCCATTTTACTTACGTGATTACGTGTTAAACCATGTTTTGGACTCAGAACGTGCTTTTACTTAGTCACAGCAATAAGAGGGTTACTCAAAGTCATTAATTTTAATTACCTCATGTTTGACAATGGGTCTCTAAAGAACCATTGTCATACGTAAAGTTTTTAAGAATTAAAAACAGTTATGCTCTATCGTAACGCTCTGACTAGGGCGCCACTAAGATACACATTTCAACTTCATAAAAAATACTATAAGTGTCCAGGGTCACGTGATTTTGTTGACGTCATCAAACCTAATTTATTATGAGATTTGGCAGAAACCTTCTGAATAGATCAAAATTGAAATTCCAACTATAAAATGCCTTGCATTTTAGCAATCGCGACATAATCGGGGTAAGGGTGATGCGAAATCTTCTCTGGTGATTCAATGTAGAGTTTTCTGACTCTCAAACTCCAACAGGAAAGCATCAACTTATCTTGAGCGGGAAATGAAGTCGAAGATGCTGTGTATCAAAACAAACCGTCCAAGCTAAATTAACAGTAGTTTACACTAGATGACCACGACTTTGATGCCACGATAAAATCTTTGCACAGGTTTCCGCCCTGCTTAGAAATACGCAAATTTCTCGGAATATGTTTTCCAACCTCGTCCCCGTAAAATATCGTAAGGCTCTAAGGACGAGGTTGTATATTTTCTTAATTAGAAATATTCAAACATTTCGCGGATTAATGCCGCTCCAAAATGCTTTCTCGTCATTATCATCGTAATTTCAAAATACCTTAAGTCTCATAGCTTTCTTTTTGTGACTTTCGACACGTTTATAAAATCTAATGTGGTGCGCCATTATGATTATTATCTATCAATATTTGAAGCAAATGAAGCGCGTTGCGCGATGATAATCCATGCAGAGGATTTATTTTGAGGAAATGGCGCGATAATCAAAACTGGAACATTTTTGGTAATAAGGAGGAGGAAGAATAAATTAAATAAATTAAGTATCCTTGCACCACTGGATCTATATGTATATGAGAAACACTGAGAAGGAGTGCCAGGAGTCAATTTTACATAAATTCATTTTATTCGTAATGGACATACAATCTTGATAAAAGTTATGTAGACTTTTCGATTTCCTGCATTACTGTAGAATTGCGGTAATTCCGTTGACAAAGTAGCAAATCAGAACCGTTAAACGTCTGAAGGACAAACTCTGTCATATTTATTTAGTTATTTCTTCTTTATTTTAGATTGATTTACAAGTAGTTATAAAAATAATAAACTAATTAAAATCAACTGCACAGCATGGAAAAACCAACCATTCCTTCAGCGGATTCTTATTCTCCACATCATCTTACTGGAGTATACTCGATTCTGCCAAAGGGACAACCAGTCATACCTGCGATGTCAAATGGCCACTATTTGCAGATCTTACAAGAACAGAAATCTTGAAGTTTTATCTTGTTGAGAGTCTTTTTAAGATATGACAAAGATGTTGCACTTTTAATTAAATCTGGTAGGATAAAAGCAGCTCTGAAAACGAGTGGATCAGTTCCAAAATGCGCTGATTGCGCCTTTGGTAGAGTAATTAGATTTTTTATCCGAAGTTTATAAGAAACAGCTTTCTGTGGAAATATATTTTCCATAAAAGAAGGGTTTGCAGAATTCAAGGTTTTATACATTTCACAGAGCAGATGACGTAGGTGTAACTCGTGGATTTGAAATAAGTTATTTCTTGTAAGTAGGTCCTCGTAGCTATCAGAAAAAATTGTAAAAAAGTGCTCAAACAGCTCGTTTATGAACATTCCCAGCTAACACCGGGCCAAAATTGACGTCCTCAATACGTCCCTACGACGTCGCTACGTCGTAGGAACGTCTTGAGGATGTCATTTTTGAAATTGTGTTAGCTGGGTTATTTATGGAATTTAACAAGGATCTGCTGCAAAACATCCAGACCAGAGGTACAAACAGATAGTATATAGCTAGGAGTTAAACAGAGATTTCGCTTGATCAAAATTTAAATATCTACGGATTCTATGAAAACAATGAATGATAAAACTTGCTTTCTTGCAGAGGTTAGAAATGTGACTGTTAAAGGTAATACCAAGCAATTTTATAGATTCAGAAGGTGAAAATAATAATGTTATCTCCTATATTGAGAGCTATGTCTGTATTTGGGCAAAATAGATGCATCATTTGAAATTTATTTCTGTTTACCATGTTCGAGGAGAACCATGCGCATGCCTTTTCAACTTGCAGAGATTCTCCACAAATATATACAGTGTTGTCATCAGCAAAATTACATAATTCGTCTATAATTAACAGCAAATCGTTTACAAAGATATTAAAAAGCAGAGGGCCAAGAATAGATCCCTGAGGAACCCCAAGAAGAGCTTTCAACCATTCACTAAAATAAAATTCTATTCTTGTCCTCTAGAAACGGTTACTGAGATAGTTTTTCAAGAAACAAATGCTTTTCCTATCAACTCCATACACTGCTAATTTTGCAATAAGCAGGTCGTGATTTAGTGAATCGAATGCCTTTGATAAATCCATAAGTACAGTACCAACTATACCATTTTTATCAAGACATTTGAACCACTTTTTTAACATAACCAAGAGGACACGCTGTGTACCATGCCTTTTGCGAAATCCATATAAATTTGTGGAAAAAATACTATCAAAATAATCGTTTAGTTGATCATATAAGACTCTTTCATAAACTTTAGATAAGACAGGTAAGATACTAATTGGTGGATAGTTAGCAAAAGCAAGTTTGCTGTCCTTTGTATAGAATGGACTGACCTCAGAACATTTAAGAATCGCAGGAAAAGTCTCATCATGAATTGAGGCATTAATGCAATCAGTAAGAGGAACACATACAATATATGCTATTGATATTAATACTTTAGTTGGGATTGGTCCACTTACTGCCTTTCGAGGGTTTAAGCCTTTGATAACCCGATGGACCGTCTGTGGCTCAACGTGAGAAAAGGAGAAAGCCTTTCCTTTATAGGTCGAGCGAATTTTTGAGACACTAGGATGGTGTTGAAAACATTTTAGTATGCTTTCTATGTCATCTGATGACTCATTTTGCACACATGACATGTTTGCAGTGTCACTCCAAGGTTTTATTTCTCAAGTCTTTAACTACGTTAATAAAGTAATTATTAAACATTTTAACAGATTCTGAAAAGTAAGACTTACATAAATCCCAGAAACTGTTAGAGTTCTTATCAAGTGCTTGGAAGAAAGATCGTTTTGTTTTCTGTTCATCATAGTTACAGTATTTTGTTGCCTACGATAAAGTGCTTTAAATTTCTCATCATCATCTGTGCAATTAGCCTTGTTATTATACAAAGACCTAAGCATAATAGCTTTTCGCATGGCTTTAGTTATATGGGGCTTGCGGTTTCCCCGTAGAATTCTCTTTTTCAAGGGACAATGTCGATTTAATACGTCAGTCAGAGTCGCATCAAGGGATGTGTAGTCTCCGCATTGAGTTTGTGACCGTGCAATTTTGAGATCCTGTTCAAAGTTTTCGGGGCAAAAGTTCTTGTAGTCTCTATATTGAACTATTTTAGGTGGAAGTTTCTGAAACTTTTTCTTCAACATAGTATATATCTGATGGTGGTGATCACTGATGCCCGTTTCAAAAGAATTATTCTTTTGGAAACAGCCAAGGTGATTCGTAAGGATTTCCAGCATCTGATTTATAGCACGTTGGGTTTGTGATAAGATGTTTTAAAGACATATTTTCTACAAACTCAGATAACAATTGATTAGAAGGAGTTAAATTAAAGTCTCCCATAATATAAATATTTTCGTAAATTTCAGAATAATAACCCAAAATATTAGTGATTTCGTTAAGGAAAAGTATGTATCCTGTTTAGGGTTTCTCTAAACAAAGAACCCTAGCCACTTCTTGTTTCGCAGATTTAATTCAAGTAGTAAGCGACTCAGGGAAGATAGTGGGACAGATCAGTGGCTTAGTTAAAAGACTAGTTTACACATGTATTTAGGTTCTAGTATTAATAGGTATCGAGATCTTAATCTTTCGGAAATAACAAAAGTCAGTACCGACTTAGTATTAACCCTATTAGGGACCGTCTCAAAAATTCGCTTAAAATCGCTTAGCAATTCGCTTCATTTTCATCTTGTGTTCATCAAGTGTTATTGTAACACATAAGTGTTACAATAACACTTCATCTAAGATGAAAATGAAGCGAATTACGAAGAGAATTGCTAAGCGAGTTTAAGCGAATTTTTGAGACGGTCCCTTATATATGCAAGCTGCTTCATGTATAATTTGTATTTGTATTTACCAGAAAAATGATTTTAAAAATTGAAATTAATTAATTAAACCAATAAAAAAATTCTCTAACGTTCTAAACTGACACTGATTTCTCTAACAGTTTAACTTTTTGCTTTTTTTATTTTTAACTTCTTCACCTCTCCCAAGGCAATCACTACTTCTCCTCTGCGACACCACTACTAGGGGAGAATTTACACCAAGCCCTCTCAAGTTGATAATCCGTCTCTGAGCTTTAACAACCCTCTGCCAACCCTATGACTCTGAAACATGGTAATCTTCCTCGGCATAGATTCGAACCCGGGACCCCTCGATTTGCGTGACAATGCCTGGGCCATTTCTATAGTCTGATTATTATTTTTTTAATTCTTTCAAAATTCTCTGCAGGTCAAAAGAATTCGTAAAGTACTTAGAAAAAATGAAATGAATGCTGTCCGTGTTGAAAGTGTCAACAATATCCAAGGTTAGTAGTAGGGAGTTTTAAGTACAGTCAAATCTACGACGGGAACACTGATTTATCTTTGTGTATATAGGCTACATGCATTCCATCCTTTGGGATGGAATGCGTGTAGCATATGTACACAAAGGTGAAACCATCGTTGTCGTCTCAGATTAGACTGTGCGAAACTCCCTATATATATAGTTGAACCCCGACTTTTCGAACAGCCAAGGGACCGACAAAATAGTTCGAAAAGTCAGGATATTCGCGTGTTTGGAAAATAGAGGTTCAACTGTAACTACAAAAATTAAAACAAATTAAGTAAAAATCTTTGTTTTTTTAGCGCGTCCAAGGATTAGTCAACAAATTTTACGCGGAAAATGATTTAATATTAGTCTCCTCAAATAATTATTTTCTACAAAAAACGATCGAATTAATGTTAAGGTTAATAAAATTTTGGAAGCCGAGAATCCAAGTGGAGAAACAAATAATGTAATTTTCAATATTTCATTCTCTCAATACACATGAGGCACCCTTCACTAGAAAGATTGTTCGAAAATAGACTCTTCTTCTTTTTATCTCTTTATCTTAACTTCTACATCATTATTTTACCATTGATTAACTATCAAAATTATACGATATCGGTCTATTTTGGAACTAACATTTTGAGAATAATTTGAGAATTATCCTTTTGTATCTTAACAATAATTCGATCAAATTCAGCAATTAGTTTCGTTTTTTGTAGAAAATAATTATTTGAGGAGACTAATATTAAATCATTTTCCGCGTAAAATTTGTTGACTCATCCTTGGACGCGCTAAAAAAACAATGATTTAACTTAATTGGTTTTACTTTTTGTAGTTATTCTATTCCTGGTTAATCGCATGGAAGATTGACATACTTCATTCCTTTCTTATTTCATTTATGTAAACATTGCAAATGTAAACGGGATCTTAGAATTATTTGTAATTTGTAACAATAAATTTGATTTGTTTAAAACGTTCGATTGTTTAAACAATCAAATATTTTTTTCTTCTTTTAAAGAATTATTATTCGCAAACATTTTTTTGTATTTGCAATGTTTTCATAGAGTGATGGAAACACGGATTAGATATCGGCGCTGTTTTCGAGGTAGTAATTGCCCCGGGCTATTACAACTCGGAGGGCAATTACAGAATAATAGTGCCCTGCACGTACGGCAATCTCCAGCTATTTGTAATTGGACCATGCGATTACACGCGAAATACGATTTATTTTGTGCTCGGAAAAGTACAAGGCACCCGGTGGCAACTGTTTATGAAGTATAATTGGCGTATTGGGTGTCAAAGAGCTGATTTAACAGGGCGTAACCTACCGACCCTTGCGTCGGTTGTTAAAGCGGGTGGTCATACTGCACTGAGACAGTCGATGGACGCACTTCATTGATTTAACAACAAAGTAAAATTCGGTGACATGAGAACATAAAAAAAGTGGAATTGTAGAATTGTAATTACTGGAGTGTTTGAGAAAAACATTTTTTTTGCTGTTCATTATTCATTGTTCGTTATTCATCACATTACGTTAATCATTACTCGCGAAAATAAATCCACGCGAAATATGCTTATTACAGCCGTTCGCGAAATTAAATCCACGCGAAATGCGAATGTGTCGGTGTTCGCGAAATTAAGTCCACGCGAAAATTTATCCACGTAAGGTATATGAGGAAATTTCTAAATCATGAAATAAAACAGATGTTTCCTCAAAAAATTATTTTTTAGTGAATCTTGAAAGCATTCAAGCATTTATTCCTGTTTGATTTGGAAGAAATGTCTTAAAGTTGATATCTTTCTTTCAGGATTGGAATTTGACACACTTATAATTTCAACAGTGCGAACATTTTGCGAATCTACTTTCTACGATGACGTTTCTGGTAAAGACACGGGGTTTTTCAGCAACCCCAAATTATTAAATACTGCCATTACACGAGCAAGATATCAGGTCCTCATTATTGGTGATCCTCTAGCACTTTGCACTATAGGAGAATGTCGTGCATGTTGGAAAACAGTCCTTCGAAAATGTAATGATTGCAACACTTTTAAATTTATTAAAACTTTCACTGAGTTGATGGACATTGTTTCAGAGATATCTAACTCTTCCACATCAAAGGCGTTTGTTAAAAAGTCAAAGAAGAATACCAGCTCTAATGGTGCACATCGTTTGCCGAATTCACCCCAGAGTTCCAAATCCAACATTGAACCCCCACCTCCATATTCTGCTGTGAACCAAAGCAATGAACAACCTTATCGTTTTACTTGTCCATTGCAAGTTCCAATGCATTGTGCACCAATTTATCAAGGATTCTTTAATTACGATCAGATGCCCCAAAGACCACTTCTATCCTATCCACACGGACCAAGAACGTATTACTTTCTTCCTAATCAACAACAGTATTTTATACACAGACCACGTTTTCTTCATCGTCCAGCTATGCACCCATTTCCTAGAGTTTTTTGGCCACGGGGTCAATTTGGTCCCGTTTTCCCGAGAGCACACCTATCAAATACTCATATGGTAAGACCTCCCGGTTTCGTCCAACCACAACCAAATGTCACTGACAGATCAGCAGAAGCTGATGTTTGTAGACCGACTATTGAAATGATACCTAAACAAACAACTACACCTGAGAAGGCCAACGAAACTCTGAGCTCTAGTTCATCTTACGCTTCTGCTTGCTCAAGACCAGCCAAAAACCTTAGTCGACTTCCACCTGCAGCATCTACTAAAGGAAAACTTATACAGAAGATGAATTTTGTTCAGGATTATTGTCAGCTATTGACTACCATGATGACTAAAGCCAACCCCGACGAGAAAGATCTTATAATTTCAAAAATCAAAGGGGCCTTTGCTGAGTTAGAGTTTTGTTCAGACACAAATCGCTTGATAATCGAACGTGTAGAATCTTTAGCGGAAGAAACTTATTTATCAGCTGAAAACCATTATATAAATTATATAAAACCTTTTGTCACTAAATATACGCCGTCTTTACATACAAAGAAAAGCTTTGGAAAGGTTAGAAAACGAGTTTCTGAACTGAAAGTATTTGTTGACAACGAATTATATAATTTTACCGAATTGAATATGTATGAGGATAACATAGAACTAAAGCATCAATTAATAGTCATTGCATATTTTATAGATCTTCTTCAACATGAAGTTGATGTCTGTGAAGAGCTTATGAAATCTTCAGAGAAAGGTGTACTTGTTCCAACTAAAGTTGAATTCATTGAACAACAACTTTTAATTGCTGATTCAAACAAAGAACAAATAGAAGAAAGTATTAATATTGCTACTGTGGAACATGTTATAGAAGAAGAGACATATGAAAGTATAGTGTCAAATCAAACCAATACTTGTTTTGAAGATGGAGGTTGTTTCTCTTTAATGTCTAATACCTCGTCTGTTCCAGCCTGTGAAATAGGTGCTCTAGAAAACCAACTAGCTGGAATTACTATAGAAGATGAAGATCCTGATTTAATCAAATGGTTTCAAGAAAGACGCAATGATCCATACGTACAAGAATATGTAACAAAACATGAACGGCAAACTGCTGATCGACTGCCTTCACCGAAACCAGTTTGTGATGACATTATACAATCAATAGTTTTAAATTACGCAAATAACTTGACAACCAACGATAAACCTGCTGCCAAAAAGGTCTATTCAAAATACGAGGAAGAATTTCCACGTGTGAATTCTGATGGAGTTACTGATTACTCGATGAAGAAAAAGTACGAACCATTTAAAGATGAACTAGATCTTCGTGCTATGAAAGACGTCTATGAAGGAATTATAAAATACGTTAAATGTCCAGAGTTACAAGATGTTCATGGAACTGTTTTCGTAAAAAATAGTATACAAGTACATATTAATGGTTTAAAACGAAATAATCGTGCACTTCCTGGTGATACTGTCCTTATCAAAGCTCATCGTTGTTTAAGTAGTCGTTATGATGTTTCAGGTGTGGTTTTAAAAGTTCTTAAACGTTACAATACTGTTTATTCTTGTGAAAACATTAATAATGAGTTGGTTCGACCTATTGACCAATATGGACCGGCAATACTGTTAGTAAGGGGCGTTGGATCTGAAAGGGTATTAAACAAGTCTCATATTTATGATGTTAAGATTATAGACTGGCCGTTGGATATTATGTTTGCGTTGGGTGAGATTATAAAAATAACTGATAAACCCAAAGAAGATGCAAAGTGTTAGAAAATGGTCATACACGCTTTTTGCTGCAGGATTGTTAAAGCATGTGTGACCTTTTTGCAGACCTGTGCATTAAAGGATTAAGTATTGAATATTAGTGAAGATACTGCACGATTTTATATGCAGGTTTTAAATGTGGCGCACATGTATGAAACAATGGCGGATACCAAAGATTTTTGAGATTTAAAGGGAAAACAATAATCTACCAACCCTGTGTTTTAACAAACCTAAGATTGTTCCAGTGGATCAAATATGGATGAGTTTAATTGAGTACTAAATTTTGCCTTAAACAAGGCAAAGTAAGTTAGAACTCGTTCACATGAAGACTTTCTATAGGCGAAATGAACTGTCATGGCTTCTGTGATTGGTTAAATTTTTCCGTTGGAAAACCATGACAGTTCATTTCGCTTCAACGATTTTCCATGTAAACGAGTCCTAAGTAACTAAAGAGATATACAGTTGACTCCCGATAAGTGGAATCCTAAGAGAGGAACCACAAACAAAAAACAAAACAAAAAACAAGGGACCGACGAAAATGGTTTCAATTAGCAAAAGTTACACTTATCAGGAGTCAACTGTATATCTCTTTAGTTACTCAACAACAACAGGGAGTAAAATTAATGAAAATTCCTATCGTCATTTTATATATACAATATAGTTTTTAAGGATTTTCTTAAAATTTAACTTACTGAACAAATAAGAAACAGTCAGAATTTTGAACATTTTTTTCAAATCTTACGCAATTCTCAGTGAAACAGATCAGTAATGCGTCTCTCATTATTTCTGGTGGTACCAGATTTTGGGACGAAGAAATAAAAAAAGCCCAAATATTTATGACTTTAGTTTATTTATATCACTATTTTAGCACTTTTCATGTTTTAATTTATAATATTCATTTTATCGCACTAGGCCTTTTCTTATATTTAGACTACTATTTGAATTAATAAGCTATGGAGGAGAGTGTTTTCTATTGTTTTGGCTAGCCAAAAGTATAGAAATAACCTATTTTATATTTATTAGTATAGCCTCAGTATAGAAACAACCTATTTTATAAATTTAGATTTTGTTTTATTTACACTCAAGGAGAACCGTTTTTCTGCATTTATTTCTTCAACAGGGCGAGGTTGCTTTTTTCTCCTACGAGATAGTATAATTTGTTGCAAGTTAGACTCAAACTTTGCGGAAGAACTACAACCCTTTTATAGCACAAATTGTACAAATTTCATCAAAGAGAAAGGTAATGTGATTTTGGACAACGAACAAGTTGAAAGTTGGCTTTTGATGGCATCTCTTTTGATGTTCGAAGCAAGGAGCCTCCTTTTTCAAAGAAATAGTTGGACGTCATTATCGTTCAATAGGTCCTTCTTACCACTCGTTCTCACCAGTGGAAGTCAACAAAGAGAAATCATTCTAATAGCAGATCTATCCATAATCCTTGTTTTTTATATTATTTCTAAGGTGCAAGAACCGTTCACCTTTAAGAAAAAATGCCTTGGTGCATACTTTGTATGCACACAAACAGTTGCGGATCCATCCCTAGTCAGAGCATAGCGATGGTTCACAATTAGTTTTAATTCTTAATAACTTTATGTACGACGATGGTCTTTTAAGACTATCATCATACATAAAGTAATTAAAATTAATGACTTAAAGTCAAAGTTTTTGAGTCTTCATTCTATTGCTGTGACTAGGTAAAAGCAGGTTTTGAATCCGCCTCTGACGCACCCTTTAACGCCTGATTGTCACAAAATGGTCACACACGCTTTAACAATCCTGAAGCAAAATGCTTCAGGATTGTTAAAGCATGTATGTCCATTTAATTCGACACTAGGCGTTAAATGACAAAGACATTTTTTTCTGCATTGAGAATGTTTATATCTGGCGGATAATACCTATTTTGTTTGTATATATAACACATTTTCATTTAATTATGCAGTAATTGTACAGTAGTCCATCTCGCAGTCTGTATTTTATTTTGTTAACCAAACCCTGTCAAATATTGCTATATGTTAACAGGAGATTTCACCACATGGCGTTGGTGCCAGGACTGAAACCCGTATGAATGTTTTTTGCCTATCGTGAATATATGCATACACGTTTTTTATAAGCAACCGAGTTGCGGAAGCAGCCAGTAGTATCTGTTTGTCTAAAAAGGTGTTCGTCAGGCCCTTTTCTCCTGTGGAATTGCGTGTGTTCGTCAATTTCACAAAAAATAATTTTTCTGTGAAGTTGATCTGTTCGTCATAGAATTATAATTTATTCTATGAATTCAGTGTTCGTCACTTCCATATTTCCACTTACAATCTAGCGCCTTATAAAAGCTCCCGCTTTTCTCGAACACGCGCTATCTCGAACTTTCCGAGCTTCCCGCTGTCTCGAACCATATTTTCGGTCCCTACGGCACATTTCGGCACATTTCATTCGCTATCTCGAACTTTTTCAAAGAATTCATCTCATAGAAACCACTCTTGCGTAATTTTTTTATATTTTGTGTACACGGAGCCAAGTACTCAGGCAAGGAGAATGTCAAAAAGGAAACTTATGTAAAAACATTTCTTAAAAAGTGCAATGAACTACGAGATATTGCGAAAGGGAGGATTCTCAGAAAACTTTGAAATTATGAATCACTTCGCTATCTCGAACTTTTCCCCGGTCCCTTGGGAGTTCGAGTTAGCGAGAGTTGACTGTTATTTTTTGTTAATCGCCAAATTAAATCCACGCTGAATTTAGCAAAATCTTCGATCCGCCAAATTGAATCCACGCCATTTTTAACAAAATTGTCGATACGCCATATTAAATCCACGCCAATTTTAGCAAAATTTCCCATTTTAGCTCACCGCCAAATTAAATCCGCGCCAAAATTTGTCCTCTTGAAGTAGCTGGGAAAACTAGATGTGTTCGTCAATTTCCTAGGAAAATATCGATCTCCTTGGAAAATGATCTGTTCGTCAAAAAAACATTAATGCTCTTGTGAATTTGATCTGTTCTGCAAAAAATGCAAAATAGATATGACTGTAAAAAAAAATCTGTTCTTTTAGGTTCCTCCCCTTATGTACAACCCGGTACAACATAATAAATACTACAGATTTCGGAGAAATTGGTATTTCGTGGGTCTAATGATCACGAGCGGAATGCGGTCAGTAGCAGTCGTAACTACGTATCTCTCGAATTCAAACG
>JAUCNQ010059560.1:0-12776 GCA_032352715.1 Bougainvillia muscus | reverse complement strand
ATAATTAAAATTAATGACTTTGAGTACTCCACTTACTGCTGTGACTAAGTAAAAGCATGTTCTAAATCTGCCTCTGTGCACCGTATAAAAATCAGGATAATCTACTTCGGATTATGTATAAATACTTGATACTAATAGAAAATCTGTCACAAATCGCTTCATTTTAACTTCAGATGAAGTGGTATTTTGCATACAAAGTATGCACAATATCACTTCATCTGAGATGCAAATATCAGGAATGAAGCGAATTAGTAAAGATCGAACTCACACGAATTGGTTGTAGAGTAAAGTGCTAAGGGACCGTACTAAGTATGCACAAAAACACTCTTTATGTATGAAAATTGATACGAATTCTGTGGACGGTGCCTAATTAAAGGTAATTATTCTAACAACAAAATATCTAATTAATAATTAAAGGCGACCTAAATCTTCACACACTCCTACCATATCAAACCTAGATGCCATCGTGTTTCTTTAATGTCCACATACTTCCTTTTCTGGGAGTTTTTTCTGCTTGTTTTTGAGCTAAGGAAAAGATGTAACATCTAGTTCATTCACAAAATACAAAGCGAAATGTTCCTTCATTCTCAAAGCAGTAGTAGTGATATGAGTGTCTTTGTTTTCGCATATTTAGTATGTACATAGACACTCCTAGAGTCTCCCTATCTGATAAAAATGGCAAGATTTGAAGTATAAAATTTTGTGGACGCGACTGGTTATGACGTACATCTTTTTCTATGAGATTATTAAAGTTTATCAACCCTAAGAACGAGATATTACTTTAAAATAACATGGAATAATTTTTTTTTGTCGCCATTAATTGGGGGTCACCTTCACAAAAATCAACTTATAATGCTCCATTCTGAAAATCTGATTTCAAATTGCCAATAAGCGCCTGCAGTTATTTTGTGCCCGTATCAGGGTGGCCACTGGTTCTTTAAATCCTTGAATTCCTTGAATTTGTTCTTGAATTTTATTGGTTCTTGAATTGTTCTTGAAAAACACTACTTTTACCACCTTTGGTTCTTGAATTTTTTAGTGGTTCTTGAATTTTTATTTTTTGGTAAAGTTACTGTTTCATATAAGAGATACTTGGTTCTTTGTGATGTATTTTCTTCCCATTCACAAAATTGTGTAACCGAAGTGTAGTTCTACATGTTTACAAGTATCAGTATAAAAAAATTCAAATTGCATTTTTGGTTCTTGAAAAACATCTTAATGTTCTTGAATTGTTCTGGATTTTTAAAAAATATTGAGTGGCTACCCTGCCGTATGCAAAAAGCGCCCCCTCTTGTTGTGGAAATGTAGTGGAAATGGAGCGCTTATTTCAAAAACACCCTAAATTTTCTTTAAATTTGCACGAAGAGGTACTTTTCCGCCAAACATCCTAAATATTCGATTTATTACACAGGAATTTTTATATATTCCAGACGTCTTGTTTTTTTAATTCGAAGTCTGCGAATGTTCCCTTGCCTGTGCCAAAATGCTTTTTAATGACTGGAAAAAACACATTGGTTGAAACAGCATAAGTGACAATTTAATAAGCTCACACTGTTTTAGCGACCAGAGTAAATTTGAAAAAGACAATAAGCACCATTTACGGTACTAGAAGAGAACATGTTGCTTAAGTAAGACTAGCTTTGCCTGTTCAATGTCTCTCTAAATTTATACTGTTTGTGACAAGTGCTAAGGCTTCATCAAGGGTTCGTCTCAAAAATTCGCTATATAAATTCGCTTCATTCTTGTCAATCTTAGTATCATTTGAGGTGTTATTGTACATACTTAGTATGCACAATAACACTTCATCTAAAGTGAATATAAAGCAAAATTTAGAGACGAACCCTAAGCAGTTGTAGTCTTAAAAGTCCGGCACATCACCTCGTCGAAGAAATCAGTCATGGCAGAAATATTATAAGGAACCTGCTTTCAGCTAAGGTGCGCCCACAAAATTTGTATGTGAATTCATATCACACTTCACACAGAAGGAGTGTCTTTGTACCTATTAAATATGCGCAAAGGCACTCCTGTTATGAAAATAGACGAATTTTGTAGCAGACTGTTAGGGATCGTCTCAAATAATTGGCTTAACAAATCTCTTCATTTTCACCTGAGATGAAGTGTTATTGTGCATACAAAGTATGCCCAATAACACTTCATTTCAGGTGAAAATCAATTTAAAATTAAGCGAAATTTTGAGGCTAGCTATTAACGGCTTAAAATCGACAACTTATTTCTGGTAATGGTTAAACAGAACACTAGCAATGTTTACATTAGTGTGAGCAATTAATGCTGTTCTTTTTAGGAAAGGGTCATTTGTAGTCATTTTTTTCTTGCATTTGATGATGATCAGAACGTAATTAAATAAATTGTTAAGCACTGCTTTTAGCTCAGGATCCCCGATCAATTTATTTTCGGAAACTATGCGGAAACTGTGCATTTCTCCAACGTTTCCCCTAAAATTAATAAGGTGAAATTCGATCACTTTTTGCCGTGACACCCCTCCCCCCAGGGTTAATAGGGTTAAAAAAAGAAACTTAAGTTGATATCGTGAATTCTCAAGTTTTTAGTTTTAAAATAATGGCAAAATTACAGCGCTAACCCTATTGAATTATTCATAAGATAGCCTTGGAACTTTACCACTTTAAGCACAATTGTATTTTGTATCTTAAGATACAACTACATTGTACACGAATGAGTTCTTGCAAGACATGTTATTAAACGAATTTATTTGCAATGAACTAGAATGTTTTGGCTATTGTTTGGGCTACCACCATAACGGCTGTCATCCAAATCATATAACATCCTTTATAACGCCTCTATTAAGATCGGTTGTTAATTGTTTTTACACGTTATCTACTTGGTTCGCAGCCGTATTCATTCCAAACTAAATTGGTCGATCAAAAAAGTCTCGCATTTTCTTTTTATGCAGTTTTGTGTAATCTCGTAAGCATCACAAATATTCGCTATATAAGTTCGCTTTATTCGTAACAATTTTTAGGTGGACTCCAGAACACGATTTTACCTAGTCACAGCCATCTAATGCAGAATCAAAGTCATATTAATTTTAATTACTTCATGTATTACGCGGGGTCTCTAAAATCCCAGCGTCCTACATAACGCTATTAAGAATTAAAAGTAATTACACTCCATCGTGTTGCTCTGACTAGGGTTGGATCCGCTACTGGACACTTCCATAGGCGGATTCAGAACATGTTTTTACCTAGTCACAGCAATGAAGAGGTTCTCTTAAGAACCATCATCATACAGAAAGCTATTAAGAATTAAAACCTTTAGCTCTTCCTCGTGTTGCTCTGAGTAGGACTGGATCCGCCACTAATTCGTTTGAGATGAAAATCAAACGATTTGTGAAACAAATTAAAGCGAATTGTGAAGACGTATCCTTATCCAATATAGACAGTGTCAGTCAATCTAGAGTTTTTCCGCAGCTCAGAAAGTGTTGTTGATGGCCAATCAACCGAAGTAGACGGTAGTGGTGACGTGGAACGGCGGGATAGAAATTTGTTCAATCCAAACAGCAAGAATTTGTTACTAAAAATTTACGTAATTCTTTTCGAAACACTGCACCCGAGCAACAGTAAAGAAAAACATTGATAGATGAATTGATAATGATACCAAGTTTTCCAAAAGCAAAGGCCTTGTTCACATGTAGCCATACTGGAGTAATATCACTCTCTTTCTTTCCATATTCTAACATGTAAAAACATTGTGAAACACACTGCCAGATTAGTAAGCATAGAAACGTAAACGACACAGTGAGAAGCGTAACGGTAATCTGTCTTCCTTCTGAACGACGTTTTTTGTCCGATTGTTCTGAAATAAAAATGAAATTATTTTTATAAGCATAATTGTATAGAAAAGTTCTTATCACCAAAAGCATCACTGTATAAAATCCAGCCGTATCCGGACCTTTATACAGTCAGTCTACTCCCGTATTCAGTCCGTATACGTCGGTATTAAGACAGAATGCTCGCATTCTGTCTTAATACCGACGAATATGGACTGAAAAAAAGTCCGGATACAGTTGGATTTTGTGCAGTGCATAGAAGAATTTGTATCTTGTGTATTTTTTATTACGAAAATAATTACATTTCAGAGGCGGACTCAGAACATGCTTTTAATTAGTCACAACAGTCCAATGAAAGCTTAAAGTCATTAATTTTAATTACTTTATGTATGACAATGGTCTCTAAAGATCCATTGTCATACATAAAGTTATTAAGGATTAAAAATTATTGTGCTCCATTGTGTTGCTCTTTCCAGGGCTGGATCCGTTACTGCATTTAGGAACGTTCTAGAAATTTTCCTTATTTATATATCGCTTCATTTTCATCACAGAAGGAGTGTATTTTTTAACTTATTGTTAAATTAGAACCTTTGATTCTTCATCGTGTTGCTCTGGCTAGGGTTGGATCCGCCGCTGAATAGTACATCATCATTCACTGCTTGATAACGCTGGCATCCATATCCCATCGAGATACCGCTAAAGATTTGTAAAAGTAGAGTTATTTCCGTAAATATACGATTTTATTTATACGTACATAAAAAAAACTCGCTTAATGACACAGTGGCGGATCCAGTCCTAGTCAGAACAGCACGATGAAGAACTAAACATTTTAATTATTAATAGCTTTTATATGATAATGGGTCTTTAAAGACCCATTATCATACAAAAGCAATGAAAAATTAATGAGTTTGAGCATGCTTTTAATCTCCATTCTATTGCTTTGACTAAGTAAAAGCATGTTCTGAGTCCGCATAAATTACCTGATATTTTTGCCATTTTGCGAATGTTTTTCTTTAACGCCATAATTGTAAAGGCATTCAAAATGCAAATGATCACCCAGGGTAACAACACTAAAGTAATACAATGTGCCCAGAACTCGTAATCTTTTGACTTGTTGGATTTTCCATAAGTTGTAAGGCTTATTATTGATGTGTTGTTACTTTTGATAACTTCATAATTAAAAAAATGGGGTAAATTGACCATAAAGGAACCAATGAGAACAGAACAAATACTGATAGCAGTACGATCTTTTGTAAAAACGATATTTGCACGAGTTGGAAATTGAACGAGAATGAATCGATTAATAGTAATAAGAACCACCATCCAAATGCTTGCGACGACGAAGAAAAAAAATAAAGGGAAGCCAATCCATGCATAAAATATGTTATATACACGGCTTTTGTTGACTTTCTTCACTGCGGTTGGTAATGAGTCAATCAGAATGTAAAATATGAGTACGGCAGAATCAACTATCGCTAGTGAAATCAAATACATTTTCGTAGATATGTTGGTGCTCCCAATACGTTTCGATTTAAAAACACGTCGCCAGACTATTATGGAGATAATATTTCCAATTATTCCAATAACAGATACTGCAATTCCGATCGGAACTCCACTCAGCCAATACCAGAAATCAGTCTCATCCTAAACAGCAGAAAACCGTATAATTAAGGCTTGGGCGTGCATAATAGATTTTACCTGTTCATGCACCATGTCCAATAAATGGTCACATTTACTAGGCCCGAGTTACCATTTTTAGAGAAAATAAATGAAATGGTTGAAGATGAACTCTGCGGAAATGTCAGAGGTCGAAACTGTTATTGGGCTTTAGCTTCTAAATGATACTACTAGTGTCGGGTTTAGACTTAGGCAAAGCACCAGGTATGAGACCACAACTAATAAACTTTTAATTTCCTAACGCATGATGAAAGGCTAATAATCATGTGTTAAACTATTAAAAATCAAATATTTTTGTTCTCCATTTTATTGCTTTGTCTAATTAAAAGTTTGTTCTTGATCTGCCATTGATTACTGATCTCCTTCTTCATGCTAAAATTGCAGCCAATTTTTAACCCTATAAAGACTAGGGGGCGGTGACTGCGCTGTTCTTAAACTTCCACAACTTCTAATAGAGCGGGCCAAATATTCTGAAAGTTTGTGATATCTAGTAATAATGAAGTCAAGATTATAAAAACTGGTCATTGTATCTGTTAACCATATAATTTGGCCAAGTTTGACACTTTGCAGACCAGAACTGCAATTTCACAGACCGGGCGCTTCTTCATCAACAATAACTATTTGGTATCGCAAATTTTGTATATTTGATTGTAATAAACGAAGATAACATATTTTGGCAATTCCATTAGATTTTATTTAGTTTTGGTGGCAGCGGTATTTTGCAGACCGGAATATATAAAATAGCTTTTTTCTCCAAAACTAACTGATGAATATTTTTCCAAATATGGTAAAACTTTAACATTTCATTTGTTAATGTGCGTTGCAATGGTTTATTCGGAATTAAGTTGAACCATTTGGAAACAATGGCTCCTGGATAAATCCACATAAATTCAAAACCTTATTAGGTGTTATGACGTCATAATGGGCGTGGTCTTATTTTTTTAAAAACATTTGGTACCAGTTTGTAGGTATAAGTTTGTTCTATAACCTGTGCAAATTTGGAGACATTTTTCTTAGTGGTTTATAATATCACAAGGGGGGAGAGGGGCTTCTTTAACAGACCAAAAAAAACCAGTCTTGAGTTATTTTAAATCACTACTTCCTACTTTAGTGGTAGATGGAGACTTGGTCAGAGAATCAAGGAGGAGACTTCAACTAATTAACTGTTAATAGTTAACAAATGATCGTTAGCTTTTAAAAAAGCTAAAGACCCTTGGTTAAAGTCTTAAAAGATAAAGACGTTTGTTCTCCATTGTATTGCCTTCGTTAAAGCTAGTTTTGGAGCCGCTAATAAACTTTATGTAAGAAATCTGCACTGTCAATCAGTCAACATCCAATGAATATCAAAACACATATCAGAGAACGTGTAATTTTCCCCGTTTTACTGCTGCAAATTTGGAATAATCAGATTTTGATGAGTTCAATGTGATTACGGTAAAACTTCTAATAATAGCCGGGGGTGCTTGTTAAATGTTTCGATTTTTCAGAGGAGCGGGGGGGAATAAGTTCTAAATTTTTATCTTTTAAATCATTAAACTAACAAAATTACACATCCACAACCATATCTCTAAAAAACCTTCGTCCGAATAAAGTAATTTTCAAATAAGTGCTTATTAGAGGGAGGCGCTTACTAAATATTTTCAATTTTTAGAGGGGCGTTTATTAAAGGGATTACTGGATGAAAAATTATTTTTTAGGAGATGACAGAGTAGATAAAATGGTTAATACTAGTTTTTAAATTTTTGAAAAGGCTTGTCTGGTTCATGAGTTATTTCAACTTGAAGGCTTGGTGCTCTGGGAACAAGTTTACAACTTATTACATCATAATTGTGTCTATTTTAAAAGCTTCCCAAGAAAAATCCTGCAAACATATGTTTGTTTATTACTACCTGTTTACCTTATCTAAACTGCTTACTCTATGTTAAAAGCTAGAACATTTTCTTAACTAAGTTTTGAGTTACAGGAAAAAGATTAATTTCGGCACTTTTCAAACTAACACCTATTACATCACAAATTCGATCACAGAAAATACTTAAAATCTCAATATCTCGAGAAACGAAACAAGATTTCTCAAAAATTTAAAAAGTGTCTTTCATCATTTTATCTACTCTTTTATCTCACAAAAATTTATTTTTCATCCAGTCATCCCTTTAAGGGGAGCCGCTTATTAAAGGTTTTACCGTATTGGATATTTGGAGAAAATGTGGAGCAGTTTTTTTCTAAATGACAAGTAATCATATGTAACCGGACTAGATTTTAGTGTATTGTCGATGCACTTGATTATAGAACTAACAAACCTGAATATATGCAACCATTGCTTTACTTTTGTTAAAAATAACTTCTCTCTGCTTTGCATTGAAAACAAATTACAATATAAAGATTTCCTTTACAACATGCATCTCCATTTAAAAGACGATAGGAAACATATGTAACTTAAATTTACAATGAAAACTAATACCTAAGAACTCGTTTACATGAAGACTTTCTATAGGCGAAATGAACTGTCATGGCTTCTGTGATTGGTTAAATTTTTCCGTCGGAAAAATTTAACCATTCACAGAAGCCATGACAGTTAATTTCGCCCGCAACGATTTTTCATGTAAATTAATACTAAGAAGGTAACAAAATTGTGTTAACCAATCGCATGGTGTCAACAATTGTGGGCATAAGTTGCGAAACTACCAATTTAATTCATTCATTTATTCTGTATTTAATGTTTTAAAACTGCTTATTTGTAGACAACACAATGATAAAAATACATTTAACTTGGTTACGCCCTTTATAAGCCCTGAGAAAATATTACCCAAGCATTTTTCCTCAAAAACTTAATTTAAAGCCAGTGTTAATCCTATTTGGACCGGAGGACGGGGGCTACAAAGTACCACTACCGTAGGCTTTTGCTTATAACTTTTGTTCTATACCATATTAAGAGATGCCGATTGGTGACTCTTAACTTTTATTTATAGGCAACACAATGAAACGAAAAAATCTTAATATAGTTGCGCCTTTTAGAGCCCAGTCGCCATCTGAAGATATTATCCCATCATGTTTCCGCAAATAATTATTTTTAAATTCGTTATTAATTGACCAATAAAGTCTCAGGAAGATTATTTTTGAGTATGTTATACCTATTTCATGGCAAACAGTAATAATTTAACTGCTCAGTGCTTCTGTTTCCCCTATAGGCGTTAGTTTAGGGAAATCATCAAAATTCTGGCGGAAAACACAAATTATGACGTCATCGCCGACACAATAACGTCATAATTAAATTGACGACGTCAAATGGTTGAGACTATGATGTTGTACCACTGACGTCATTGAAACAACAAAATGTCGGACTTGTTATGTTGTACCAATGTGCTTAGTTTTATGACGTAAGCATAACATTGACGCCTTATTTGGGTGTGTGGTACTTTGTACCCCCACACGCCGCCCCGGTATATTTGAGACCAAAATACCTCGCTATTAGAAGTGTTAATCAAAAATGGTTTAGACACTTGAAAAACGAACAAACTTTAAGAATTATAATTTACGAGTTTTGCTAGCAAAAATGATCACATTAAAAATCAAAATCTTTATGCAGAAATTTGCTGTAAAAATGTTAAGAGGGATAATTTTATCCCTCTACACATTTTTACGACAAAATTCTGCATATTTTTTTATTTTAATGCTATACTATTTTTTCTGTTGACGATGCTCTGGATTTGACATTTTCAGAGGCGATCTCAGAACATGCTTTTACGTAGTCACAGCAATCCAATGGAGGCTCAAATTATTAATTTTAATTACTTTATGTATGACGCTGGGTCTCTAAAGACCCAGCTTCGTACATAAAGTTATTAAGAATTAAAAGTAATTATACTCCATCGTAATGCTCTGACTAGGGCTGGATCCTAATTTATCCACGCTAAATCCAACTACGACCATCATTTTTACTGTAAATGCAGTTTTGAGAAATCCATAATGACGCACGTAAATGTCGTACAAGTATATTATATAAGGAAATTTTGAATTAAAAATTCAATAGTTGCAGATCCGGCCCTACTCAAAGCACCACCACGAATATTTAAAAGTTTAATTCTTAATAACTTAAAGTATGGTTATGGGTGTCTTAAGACCCATATACATACGTTGAGTAATGAAAGATTATTGACCCCACTGTCCAATTAACGGATGTGTCTAGGAAAAGGCATGTTCTGAATCCGCCTCTGTCCATTTTTAGTCAGAATATCACGTTGGAGAACTAGGTAAGCTCTTTAGAGATTAAGAAGTAATTACTTTGAGCCTCCATTTTTACTCTGGTGATGAAAATCTTGTTTCTGTAATCAAATCTAATAACCCTTGGAAGGGAGATATGCGTTATGTCGTTTCTACTTTATTAATTTTTACCTCAAGCCCCGATTTTTCAAATGGCCAATGAGCCGGAAGATTAAAATCGGTTATTCGGAAAATCAAAACTTTTACAAAAAGGGGCGAATGAATGAAAAAGCGCTAGATTTTTCGACTAAATTAGCTTGAAAGTAACAGAAACTTTTCAGGTATTCAATCGAAACAATTCAGGTTAATTAGCAATTAGAAAGAGGCACAATTATTTTTTAAATTAAGGACCAAACGATGACGTCATCAAGATTGAGATGATGTCATATCAATTATGACCACGCTCAAATGTTTCATTTATATCGGATGAAAAGTTTCAAGTCTCCAGTATTAACTTTTCAGGTGAAATATCTCTCCTGTTGAATAATCGGGTGGTCGAAAATCGAGATTCGACTATAACTTTGACATTTAATATTTTATCACATTTCGTATCGATGTTTCAAAACAATTTTGTAAATGCTTCTTGTTATTCAAACCCACCCATAGGGGAAGATTAACTGTTCTTCAATGTGTCAAATCCCATGGTATTGTTGTGCTTATTATTCTACTAGTAATAACCATGCAATGCGGTGAGATTTGACGTGGGATTTAAAACATGGAAAAGTTAATCCTTTTTTTTCTTCTTTTTTTTCAGGTTTATTTTAACTCATTCAGTGCTGTAGATGTAAATAATTACCAATAAAGATTGACAATCCAGAGGCGGATTTAGAACATGCTTTTACTTAGTCACAGCAGTAAGTGGAATACTCAAAGTCATTAATTTTAATTATATTATGTATGTCGCTGGGTAATTAAGATTTAACAGTAAATATGCACCATCGCAATGCTCTGACTAAGGCTAAATCTGCCACTGCAATCACAGTGGTTTACGAGAATGAGTTAATAGGGAGCTTTCGCAAACTGTTCTACGACGGACGACCGTTCCTTAGTCGCGCAGAAATCCCGAGTGGTCTGGGAAAAAGGCCTCCTGTTTTGTTGCCTCGCAAGGAACTCGTTGGTCGACGACGTGTAAAAGCCGATTCATCGGTCGTGGGTAAACCGTTAGGATCTAACTGGTTCACTGAACTAACTCAGGCATAACTCCGATACGTAAATGCTTTGGACGTTAACATCAACGACAAAACGAAAACCAACAAGTGCCAAAATCCATTTTTGTTTAGCTATAGTTAGCAGAACGTAGTTTGAGCTCTAAAATGGATCAAATTTTGAAATTGAGCTTGAATCTGGCATTATTGATGAAGAAGAGTTTCTGCTGTTGAATGGAGTTGAAAACAAGAAGAAAAGAAAAACCAATTTTCCATACTGGTTATATGATTCGTTTAATTTGGACAACTGGTCTGAGGATGAGGGTTGGACTGATTTTCGATTCAAGAAGGCAGACCTAACAGCTTCTACTGGATTCTTAAAATGATATAATGATTGTATAAAAAATACGATATCAAATTTTTCATCCATATTTGTTGTATTAGTAAAACATTCTTTTTTTAACTCAAAATTAATATTCCAATTTTCAACTCGTTTAGAAAGTAATTGCAAAAATTTAAGATTTGGTTCAAAAGCAAGATATCTATTTAATTTCATACCATGATTTTGTGTTAATCTTTCTTCAAAATCACCATTACCAGGACCAATACTTAATAAATCAATTGTTTTTGTGTTTATATATGATTCAATCATTTTTGCTTCTTCTGTATATTCTGTTGATGACTTCTTAAAAGTATCAAATAATATTAAATATTCTTCATCATTCATTTTGTTAGTGATAATTGTTGTTAAGAGATTGATATAATGTTTTTGGTGGTGCCGAATGGAGTTGAATTGTCAGTGCCTTTAACTGATGCTAATAAATGAATATACTGTCTCTAGCTATTGAGTTGACTCGTAAGTCAAAGTGATATTTTAATCTTTGCATTATTTTATCGACTCAAAATAAATTGGAAGTAAAATAAATAAAATAAATGACTGTATGGAGCTGATGGTATTATAGATCGCCCTACACTGTTATAAGCAAAGAACCATCACCGTGTATTTATTCAAATGATGTTAAAACGAAATAATTTTATTGCTTGAAACTAACATCATCCTTCAGATGACGTTAATTTCAATCAATAAGATAATCTTTAATTAAATTGATATGCATATAAAAAAACATTGCTTAATTGTACATTTAAAAGTTTAAAGATTTTCTAATCATGTATTGAATTAATAATTCTAATAAGATTTCTTATAACAAATTTTGAACAAATGATCTCATTCACTCCAAACCAGATGATTATGATTTTAGTCGTTGTTGTTTAGTAGTTGTCATCATTTGTCGGTTTTGGGAATTAATATTATATTTCTTCTAATTATAGTAATCATTAACAAGATGCATGGAGGCGTGAACTATCTCGCTTTTACCAACGTTGTTCTCAGTCTTTCTTATTTCGTATTTTGATATTTTGCTAGGGAATATAGCTATCAATATCAAATTTCTCGAATTTACCATAAGTCAAAATTATGGGTAAAAGCCTGATGTACGATAATAATGCCAACTGCAGGTTCATGATGCAGTAGAAACCTGAGTTAACTTGCAAGCTTAGGCTGTGTGCAAGGTCTTAGGATGTTTTCACCGTACAACCTCGATCCCAGGGCATTTTGCACTTTTTTTGAATCAGAATGATACAAAATGCCCTGGGATCGGGGTTGTTCACCGTACGTTTGCTTACTACGTAGTCTACGTAGTGCCGTATACTTGTCACTGGGTTCGACTATATACACCCATGACTGTAAACGATATTTTTGTCGCCTAGTGAAAACAGAATCATTTGCATTCAGATGTGTGGTCGTTTGCAAGTCGTTACATAGGTGGACTCAGAACATGCTTTTACCTAGTCAAAGCAATAGAATGGAGATTGAAAGCATGCTCAAACTCATT
>JAUCNQ010059449.1:0-12780 GCA_032352715.1 Bougainvillia muscus | reverse complement strand
TCTGACTATATGTCCTTGTGATTTTCCGGGCTAGCCACTATAAATATTATTTATTATTATTATTATTATTATTACCTACACACGACACGCACTGTAAAAATGTTTTTTTTACAGGGCGTTTTTGTTTTATTGGAGAGGGGCATTTAATTAACTTTGAAGATATTGAGGTATAATGTAGGCGTTTATTAGAAGATACAACATAATTTTTTGCATTATACTGTTATAATATAATCTGTCAATAAAGCTGCTCCATCTTTCTCAAAGACTATTACATTTGGTTCGAATTCAACATCACGTTCATTCATTTGCTCAAATGAAATCATACCAGCAGAGTATGCAGGTATAAAATTGGTTTAGAATCAAATACATGTCTTTGTTTCTGATCTTATGACATCATTTGTTTTATACATCTAATAAATGCTGGGAGTGTTGATTAATTTTTCAACTTTTTTACTGGGCATTTATTGGAGAAGGATGTTAATTGGAGCAATTTCACTGTATATAAACACAGATAGCAACATTACAGGGGCAGAAAAGCCAACAGTCCCGACTTTAGGGGGAAACTCCCGATTTTCACTTTCATAATGTTGGCATGTCTGCAGGGGCCATCCTGGAAACAAGTGACATGGTATATCCCTCTCAAGCTTAGTGGGGCTAGCCACATAAATATAAACCTAAACTCAACTCAACAGGGCAGGATAAAGCAAGGCAGTGATACTGTATTTATACCAAAGAGATAGATGGTAGGCATGGCATGCATATGAGTGCACCAACAAGAGGTTCAAAGTTGGGTTGCCTCTTGTGTTTGTTGCAGGGCCTGTGGAGGTAATAAAGACAGTAAATATTTGTAGTTACAAAAGATAGGAGGGTACACGATTTCAGAGTAGGCTCCGCCATAATAAATTTCCTGAATTAATTCCCGCAAGTGGTGCAATTTGGACTTTGGACCTAACAGAGAACGCCATTTTAATGTTGTTTTTCATTGTTTATTCCAATGGTAATGACTGTATCATGTGATTAAGTGTACCTACCTTTACATTTTGTAAACTTTCGAAGATATTCTTCAGGATGAACAGTTTAATGCCCGTCCATTTTCCAGGTTCCAGGTGGGGATCATATCTTTTAATGAATTGGATGAACTCGTCCCTGACATCTCGTATATGTTTTGGCATGAGGTTGAATTATGTAATTCCAATTCCCGTGATTGTATTTCATCCGGTTTTGATTCAGACAAATTTCACATTTCCTTCCTTGCCTTGCATTTTCTTATGTTATTTACATTCAGCACAAGGCCTTCAAGAATTTTCCATACATATAATATCATATATCTTTCCCTTCTTCTCTGAAGGGAATACAAATTTAATTTTTCTATGCATTGCCAGTAATTTGTACCTGATGTCCCACTTATTTTTCTCAAAAAAGACCATTGTATTTGTTCTAAATTTTGAATCTGCCCTATTTTTGATGGTGACCATAGAACAGAACAATTTTCGACTATTGGGAGGACCAATGACTTCCAAAGTGTTAACATAACATCAGCTTTTCTACTGTTAAAGGTCCGAAGGATCTATGACACCATTCGTTTACCTCTTTCTGCAACAGAATCAATTGATCACTAAAGTCATTTTTGTTAATCATTAAGACACCAAGGTCTATAACTCTGTCTTTTGCTTCGATAATAGTGCCAGATTGACTACAGTAGGAAGTGCACAGTTTCAACACTTCATCTTTTCCGTATCTCAGTAGTTCAAAGTTTTTATTATTAAGTTCCATGTTGTTTGTTTCACTTTAAGTTTTTGATACCATTCATTGCTCTAGTATCATCTGCAAACAGTCGTACTTTTGAGTACTTAAACTTCTTTGTCGATATGAGTGGACATAATACACTTCCTTGAGGCACACTCTATATTACTGGTCTGTTAGTTGATTTTACACCATTTACAACAATTTGTTGTATTCGATCTGTAAGAAAGCTTTGTATCATTTCAAGAGTAGTTCTGTGAATACCAAGCTGTTTAATTTTCCGTAACACAATAGTGAAGTCAACTTTGTCAAACGCTTTTGCAAAGTCAAGGTAAATAACATCTACATTTTTATCTTGCTGTAGCAGAGTTAAAACACTGTCGTAATGGTCTAATAGCTCGCTCAGACACAAGTGTCCTTTTCTTAATCCGTGTTGATTAAGGTTTAAAAGGTTGTTGGCACCAAGTGCTCTGTTAGATGGTTTCTTAGCACCTTTACAAAAATCTTGATAACGTGTGATGTAAGAGCAATATGTCTGTAGTTTGCAGGAAGAGCTATACTCCCTCCTTTGTGAATTGGTGTTATAATGGATTGCTTGAGTTTTGATAGTACTGTGCCAGTGTTTAACGATTTTCCCCATAGTAATTTTAATGGCTTAACTATTTCTTGTTTACATAACTTGAGAAGTATTGCTGGGAAGTTGTCTGGCCCGGCTGCTACTGTTAAACATAGTTCATCTATTGCTTTGATAAGGTCTTTTTCAGAGTCTTAGTGTCATAAATGGTTTCTCTGCTTTTCTAATAGGTGTAATAGAACATTTTCTGTATTCATTGGGAAGAGGTGTAGTGAACACTTAAGTATATGGTCAGCCAGACATTTGCCATTTCTTCGTTGTCACTAGTAAGATTGTGACCCTGATTTATTAAAGGCCCAATTTTTGATTTAATTTTGGACATACTATTTGCATATGTGCAAAAGTATTTAGTGTTTATTTTTATTGCATCTATAGCTTTCTGTTCTCCGCATAGGAACTTTTGTAAAGGCCATGGAGTTTGAGCTCAATGTCAATTAATTCTTTATCAGGCATTTATCCAAGCACTTTTATCTATGGCCTTTTTGCAAAAGAAGATTGAGTTTTAGTAATAAATGAGTGAGCGTAGCGAGCTCCCAACACGCGCAGCTTGTCGCAATTTCAGCTGGGGGTCCAGGGGGCACTGTTAGCCCCCTGGTGAGGGCCAGGGGCGAAGCCCCTGGAAGCTTACACCATTTCAGGCATTTACGTGGCTAAAACGACCTCTCCGAAGAGCATTTTTAAACTAGAACAGCACAGTAAAAAAGCTATACATACACCATTTGAGCCAAGAAAGTCGGAAATGACAAATATTTTTATTTTCTTACTAAAAAAAATTTACTTGGAAAGATTCAGTTTCAAAACTCAATTCAAGATTGAGTTTTTACGTCCGTATACCAAAAAGTGCTTGGGTAAATGCCTGTTTATGGAGTTTTAGTTTCCTACTTGGAGATTTTATCTGTAACAGAAGTCTGTTTATTCTACGTCTCCTCCCTGTCAGATTTTGACGCTGTCTGTATAATTTACTTTTTGTAATTTTATTTGATTCATTTTTAATGGAACGCATTCAGAGACAGCATCATAGCAGACCAGATAGAATATATCTAACATTTTGTCAACAGTTTTGTCTTTGAATTCTTCTTTCCAATTGAATTTTTTTGTATATAAACAACATTTTTGCATATTTTTATTGCCCGATGATGAGAGAAGGATTTCTCAAAACGTCGCCCAACGTAAAATCATCAGGTCTTTGACATGATAAACCTTGCTTACTTAAAATGAATTTGTTAATTTTGAAATTAATTTCTTTCCAATTAACATCTTTATGGAAAAAATTATGCCTTGCCAATGATTCAAGATTCGGCTTTTGGGAATCTAGTGGTGTAGTTTTTGTTTTAATCAGAGGTTGATTTTATGGTTGGGATGACTGTATGGTTGTGGATGCTATTTAAATCATTAGTTAGTAGCTAATCTAGAGTGTTCCCACCTTTATGCGTAAGTAGTTGTACAATTTGTGCAGAATTGATTATAAACATCATTTTTTGCTCAGGTTTACCACGCCGTTTTGTATTATGTAGCAGATGTTGTAAATTAAAGTCCCCTCCTATAATAATACAAGGGGTTTTGTCATCAATGTTGTTAACAGCACACATTATTGCCATTAATGCTTCAGCAAAGTCTTCAACAGTCGAGGAGTGTCCATGTTGACTATCATCTGGTTGTCGATAAATCACAGTTACAGTCCTTTTAATCCAACATCGAAGACTTATGTGCCGATCATAACAGATCATAAAAATTTTTGCAGACCTTAGCATATTTTTAGGTCGGCAATGCCGATGTGAGCGATTCCGTAGGTCAACATAATAAATTTTGTAGTTAGATGCTATTATGTTTTGTATCTGGGCTATTAAGAATTAAAACTTATAAGTTTCTATCAAAATGCCCTGACTAGAGCTGGATCCGCCACTGTTTATATAGACACAATAATAAAAACAAAATACTGTAGGTCGGCATTTTTATTGTTAAAGAATGCAACTATGTCGGTTTTGCCGATCTTATTAAACGAATTTATTGGCATGCCGACAATGAAAGTGAAACAGGTCGGCATAGAATCGCCGAGCTTTAGTGGATCTGGCTTAGTTTTTGCGTCGGCAGTGCTGAATGCCGACCTGAATTAAAAGGGCTGTCAGTTTTAAGATTTAAATGCAACACAAGGGCCTTGAACTGCATTCCATTCGTTGAGTGAGCTAGAGAAATATCAAAAGAGGCTGCAATGTCATCTCTGATGTACAATGCAACACCTCCACATTTTCTTGTGTAGGCCTATCTTTATGAATGAGATTGGTATACATTGGTAAAATTGGTATACATTGATTTTACCTTAAGGGTAAAAAAAAGTGCAAAAATTAATTATTACGGATTAAATTAGTGCGAAGTGTGAGCCAAAATTTTTTTCAAATCGTCATTTCTTTGACGCTTTGATTTTCATCTCAGATAAAGTTTCATTGTGCATACAAAATAGAGATTCAAAGCATGCGCAAAGTCATTAATTCAAATAGCTTTCTGAATGATGATGGATCTTTCTTTAGATCTTTCTGTTGCACAAGACAGTTTTGCATCAACATTAAAAAATTTCAAGTTACGTTATATTGGGGAAGTTGACACAAATGATGAACTTGAATACGGTAAGGGATCCACAAAAAAGTTTTTTTATCGCAAATGGTACCATTTTCATCACAGAAGAAGTGCCTTCGTACGTACTAAGTATGCACAAAGACACTCCTCTGTATAAAAATAGATGCAAATTTATATACGAATTAAGCTTAGGGTTTGTCTCACAAAGTTACTTTAAGTCGCTTTATAAATCCTTTCATTTTCATCTCAGAAGAAGGGTCATTGTGCATACATACAATGCACAATGACTCTTTTTCTGAGATGAAAATTGATATCAATTAAGCGAATTTCTAAAACGAATTTTTGAGACAATTTCTTAAACAATTCTAATCTAATTTTAAACAATTCTGATTGGCCAAAGTAAGATTTTTCTAGATTATGCAGCTAAGTTAAGCTAATGCAGTGGAATTGGTTGGTGTAAATACAGCTTGTTTTATATTATTTTAAATTAAATGGATGGATGGAATCACATATTTATAGATGTTGTGGTCTGTCTTGCTACTTTGTTTTGCTTTCTAACCAACAAATTTAACATAAACTCAACACTTTTTATAAGTACATGATTCATTTGACTTCACAAAATATGTCTAAATGGATATTATGTAAAATCTTAACGAACTTAAATATCGAACTTAAATTATTAATGAATGTTATAACAAGATGTGTTTAGTAGGTCTACAAATATGTTTAGAAGCCAAGTCAACTGAATTGGTATAGCAAATCGCACCAATTTTCATCACAGAAGAAGTGTTGTTGTGCATACTTATGCAAAAAGACACTCCTTCTGGAAGAAAATTAATATAGATTTTCATACGAACTTTGTAGACGGGTTCTTACCCATGTGTCTGATTAGGAAAACTACACAGGGCCTTTTACATTTTTAAAAGGCAGCAAGTTTGTGTTTTAAGTCATGCCTAATCTTCGGTGACCCTTGAATATATCCCTTGAATCTGATTGATTTATAATTACGTATATGAAAAAACCTCTCACATGTTCAGTTCAGCTTAGTGTAATGGTCGTCAGGTCCCTGTCCGGATAGCGATTAGTTCGGATGCACTGTTTTAAGTACATAAAGCTCTCAAAGCCTGATGACAAAACCTTCCTCATGTATATTTATCCATTTATAACAAAATAATATATCAGGCAACATTACTGATTTAATGCAATAATTGATTTGTTTATTTTTTAATCTTTTAGAGGATTCCTTCCCTTCGTTTGCTACCATCATTGAAACAGTGGAGGAAGAACGTCTTCGCATGGTATGGTTTCATTTGTCTTTAACACCTTACAAACATGTTCCCGCTTTTTTCAAATAGGGAGAAGTGTTCATTTACATTTAAGGACTTAAACCCTATAGCCTTGGGGGCATAATGGCCTTAATAACTTTTGAAATAATTGCTGGACAGATCTGTAACTTTGCCACTTTTAGTATAAATCTATTTTGCATCTTGTGACCAATTTCCAGTGGTTCAGGGTGCTACTTCAAAAGTTATAAGTCATTGATCAGAACCACCTTTCTCAAATTTTCCATTGAAAATATTAAAATATTGGGAAGCCTGTATTTTTGTAAGTACATATTATTTTTGGATGAAACATTTCACAATGGTTATTATAAAACATTTCAAATTATAAATCAGGGTCTAATCTAGAATACGAGGGCAGCGTGCAATCAGTTGAATAAAATGCAATATTTATGTAAAAATGCCCTAAAAGATACCTAAATTTCTTTTAAGCCTATTTTACATAAAAGGGGGCACTCTCACCATGATATTTCAAAGGGAAGACCTAGATAAGTGCCTGTAAATGGTTCCTTTATCACTTCTGTTATTAAAGATTATATTATGTTTTGTCTGTATATTTTATTTTAGCTTGATCATGCCTCAAAACAGCTCATAGAGCCTCTTGAGAAGTTCAGAAAGGATCAAATTGGAAAAGCTAAGGTATGTAGCAATAAAATTCAGATATTTCTAATAGTTTTTTAGGATTCTTACTAAAAATGCATTAACGGTAATGAACACCTAGAGAATTGATTTATATAGGCCAAGAGTTTATACTGATAAGGAAAGTAAATAAAGTTACAATTGAACTGCAAAGTAAAACCCATAATGCAATTATACACATGTACATGAAGATTTAATATTCTACCTAACACAACCTAATAGATGCACTTGATTTCCAGGACGAGAAAAAGAAGTTTGACAAAGCAACTGAACATGTTTGTCAATTACTTGAAAATCATGGTAAAGTTTCACCCAAAAAGAAGGACACTGCTTTACAAGAGGTGAGTGCATGCCCACAAATTCGTATCAAAAATCATACCATTTTTATCACAGAAGAAGTGTCTTTGTGCATACTTAGTATGCACAAAGACAAAGACACTCCTTCTGTATGAAAATTTATACGAATTTACATACAAATTTTGTAGACGGTCCCTAAGTATAAAACTGTCACAAGGAAAATCCTGAGAAAATCCACGAGAAAAGTCTTAATCATATCATTATGGGAGCTTGGTGGAGAGCATTATGGAGAGCTTGAAGTACTTTTAGATGCAAGTAGTAAATTATTGACATATTTAGTAAGGGATAATCCACAAAATTTGTACCACAGTTGGTACCATTTTGATCACAGAGAAAGTGTCTTTATGCATACTTAGTATGAAATGAAATATTTCTACAGTGCATCGATCAGCTCAGGAATTAAACCATTCAGGTGTTAGTATATCGTTTAGCATTGAATTAATTTCAAATATTTATCTAGCTGGATGCGCAATTAGAACACGAACTTCGTAATTTCCGAGAACAGTCATTGGAATATGTATCTACTTTGCAAGAAGTTAATGAAACAAAGAAATTTGAATTTGTTGAAATTGTAAGTGATGTGCTATAATGTTAAGGGACCATTCACAAAATATGTATCAAAATCCATACCATTTCCATCACAGAAGAAGTGTCTTTGTGCAAACTAGGTATGCACAAAGACACTCCTTCTGTATGAAAATTGATATGAACTTCAATACAACTTATGTGGAAGGACCCCCTACCCTAAACCATTAGATGGTCTAAAATGCTGAATATATTAGCGTAGAGAGAAATTTATTCTGTGCGTTTATTAATTCACTTGATGTATAATATTCATCTCAGATGAAGTGTTATTGTGCATACTTTGTATGCACAATAACACTTCATCTGAGGTGAAAATACACTTAATGTACATTACAATGATGTAAATACTAATATAAGTAAAAAGCATCAATAAGTATAATATAACTTTCAATTGTACTGAGGTGAAAAGTAAACCAAAACAAATAAATTTTAGCAAAATGTTTTCAGTAAAAACTATAGCACTGAAGAGGGTACTACACCGGAAACGTTTTGCTAAAATTTATTTGTCTTGTTCTACTTTGACCCCCATTTATCACATGTGGCAAGTTTACCCTCGCATAATAGGTGATGTTTATTAAAGCCTGGTACGTACTATGGGTTTAAGAAAGTGAGTTTAAGTGAGTTTAACAGGTAGTGTTGAAGCTAAAAACATAAGCGGGAACGCGCTATGGGTTTAAGTGAGTATAACAGGTATGATTATAAGTGAGTTTATCCTTTTGATAAACGCGTGTATCACACGCACCAGGGGTTAAACAAACTAAACAAACAAACAAAATAAAATCAATATTTTTATCATTTTCAATTTTCATGCGTACAAGTTGTGATTTTAGAATATGCAGCTTAAACTCACTTAAACCCCCATAAAAGTTAAATATATCAACAAATTTCTCAATGCCACAAAGGCTGTTTTGTGCATTAACAAGAGAATATTAGTAGCCCTATATTTTTTTGGACAAAATTGGTAGAAAATACGACGACGAAACATTTCTGCCCAGTTTGCAGGTACTGTAAATGCAGGTCGCTTACACGATTAAAATTACTGTGTATTTTTATTACCCCTGGATTTAACAAAAACGCCTATAATTTTAACTGAGTTTATGCAAAACCTGCAAACTCAGCAGAATTTAATTTAAAATGAGATTTTCTTCAAGATTAACTTGCATGAAAACTACGAAATTGAACGATAACCGCGCGGACATTTTATGTTGCCTTCATGGCGTTGAGTTTGTTCTGTGAGTTCAAAGTTCAAAGACAATGCTGCATGTGATTAACCATTGAAAATAATAAAAAAATAGTTGTTTTATGCACTAATTTCGTTGTTAACTAGTTTATTTACCCCTAGTGCGTTTGACACATGGGTTTATCAAAATGATAATCTCACTGAAACTAGTACCTGTTATGCTCACTTGAACCGGTAGGGCGTACCCAGCTTAATAAGGGACCATCAACAAAATTAGTATTTCAATCCTATACCATTTTCATCACTGAAGGAGTCTCTTTCCTTCTGTATGCAAGTTGATACGAATTCCCATAAGAATTTTTGTGAAGTCATGCATAAGAGTTTTCCATAATTATCATGTCTAAATAAAAGTTAGTGAAATCAAAACATTTTAGATTGGCTTTTGCGATAGATGTTTTGGCATTCCCTTCGTAACCTTTTTTTTAAAAGTGTTTTTAACTTATTCTTTCCTTATATTATTAGATGTTATCATGGATGTATGGACAAATCACGTTCTTCCACAACGGTAATTTTTTGTTTATACTGACATTTTTTTCGTTTGATAGTAGATCGATGTTAAAATTAAGCTGGCGCTAATCCAGGCCTTTTAATCCTCTGTCAATTGCATGTGGCCCCTTAGGTCATGGCGATGAAATTGTCCCTTTTATGTATTGCCCCTTTATAGTTAAAAAATAATAAGTTTTTAAAGAAATTTAAGGTTATCAACCTTATTCAATTGATTTGACGCTCGCCTTCTTATTCTAGATTAGACCAAATTAAGTGTTAATTCATCTATAGTACAAACATCATAATTAATCTTTATTTCGGGTAACATTTTCCGAAAGGCTTTCACTTTCATCTCATTAGAATTTTCTAACATAAAACCGTGGGCATGACAAGTATTCAAAGACTCGCATTTTAAGTATACACTTATTCAAAATTAACTCCACTTAAATGGACATGCATGCTTTAACCCTATGCCTATATGGCATGGCCTATTTCGACAACCTGTTTGGCACGAGGTTGGGCAAAAAGACCCCACCATACTTCTCTCCTAAAGTACAGGTGCAATTGCCACGAACCTTGGCACAGAGGTTCCTATAAGGATAAGAACTTTTTAAAAAAGCACCATTGGTCTCAGGGGTCGCGTGACTTTTTTGATGACCTCATCAAAACCGAGAAATCACGATTTTTTTAAATATTCTAAAAATCGGATTTTTTTGGTGAAAACTGGATTCGGGGCAACAAAAGGAAAGAAAACACCAAAATAAATGTAATTAATCTAAATTATGGTGGAAAAAAGTAAAAAAAAAAAATGGTAATTTTTTTCTACCCCCTGGCGACAAAAATGCTATAACCCCCCAGCAAAGCTTTTAACTCCTTGAAATTTTTCAGAAACTTTTGTTATAGATCGTCTCAAAAATTCGCTTTAAATTCGCTTCACAAATCGCTTCATTTTCACCTCAGATGAACAAAGTATGTACAATAACACTTCATTTGAGATGAAAATTGACAGGAATGAAGCGAATTTATGAACAGAATTTTTGAGACGGTTCCTTAACGTTTGTGAATTCTAAAAATTAAGCATGTTATTGGCATTGTTAATATTTCTTTATAGGACATGAGACCTACAATGATTCCAAGGGAGGGTTGGTTGATCTACAATACAAACTCCAATGTGTAAGTATAAGAGATCTTCTTCTCCCAGGGATGAGACTTTTGTGGATTTTCACGGAATTCCGGATTTTTTTATAAATTGTTGTTCATTGTTGTTTTGATTTTTTATTTCCGGATGTTTGAAAAATCTTCCGGGTTTTATTCGTTCGTAGGAGCTGTCTCAAAAATTTGCTTAATTAATTCGCTTCATGGCTGTCAATTTTCATCTCAGATGAAGTGTTATTTTGCATACTTTTTTTTGCATAATAGCACTTCATTTGAGGTGAAAATGAAGCGAATTAAAGCAAATTTTTGAGACGAACCCTGAAGCCTTGGGGCCACTATGCAATTTTTTCAGGCGCATGCAATGCAACATGCTGCATTGCATGCACATGATAAAATTGCATAGTGGCCCATGTAGTGCAATGCAACAAAACTCGTTGCAGCAACGAGAAAAATCTTTTGCAACGTTGCACAAAAGTCAAATGAGTTTGATTTTGTGCAATGCTGCACAAGATTGATTTCGTGTTTTGACAGTGTTTTTAGAAAATTGCATAATAGAGCCACGTATTGCAGGAAAATTCGTGCAGCAAATTTGTTTTAAACGATCACATTACTTAACGCTTCCTGTTACCAAACAAAAGTAGTGCAATAAGTGTGTCTAGTGCAAGGGCCTTCATATAAAATATGTTGCTCACGTCCAAAATGTATGATGGCGTGGCGACACTACAACATGTCCATGCACATGCAACGCAACATGTTGCATTGCATGCGCATGAAAAAATCGCATAGTGGCCCCAAGGCTTAAGAGCACTCTCATCTCTGTTTTCCAGAGAACTAGTTTTTTTGTATATAAAGTGTACACTTACACCATTGTGAAAATGATACATATATAAAATGGAATTGTTATTTTTTTTTTATTTTTTTTTAACTTCTCCACCTCTCGCAAGGCTATCACTTCTACTCCTCCGCAACACCACTAGCCCCTACTAGGAGAGAGGTTGCATCATACCCTCTTCTCAAGTTCTTGATTAATCTCGGAACTTTAACTAAGAGAACTAACCCTATGAATCTGAAACATGGCAAGTGCCACTTTACAGAGGAACATGCTGACCGCAGTGCTTCCAGGGACATGGTTCTAGGAGTATTCTTGGTTATAACCCTTCAATGATGAGCTCAATGTGTTACCATTGTGCCAATGCTGCATACTGTTATGCAAAACAAACCCGAAAGCTTAGTAGGGTAATGCTATGGTATGAATTTGAATGAATTTGAATGAATACATTAACAGGCATTCAAGCTATTTTATGGAATTGACGCTACCAACTTAGCCGTACCAATAAGCATTGCTTACTGTATGAATCTTGCATACGGTTTCGTCTTCAAAATTTGCTTTACTCTGTTTTACAAAACGTTTTATCTTCTTCTCAGATGAAATGTCATTGTGCATACAAAGTATGCAAACAGGCACTCCTTCTGAATAAAAATTCGCTCTTTTGCATTTCGAATCTAATAGCGATTTTTATCGTCTTCTACCAGAACACGAAGCTAAAAATTTTGCTTTTATTTATTTTAGACCAGAGATCGATTTAATGTGACCTTAAAAGAAGCAGAGGAATTAAAAAATAAAGTGCGAAAAGTAAGTAAAAAAGGATTATTTTAACTCTTTGGTATCGTACTGTACAAGTACCCTTATACGATTTCCATAAAAACGTTGTTGACCATCCTGTAGTCTTTGTTTATTGTTTTTAACAATGGAAGCCCTACGAATTCACTTCCCAACTTCTAAATCTATACTGAGAAAGATCTTTTGTAATGTTTTCGTATTTTAGAAATTCAATAATGGTGACTTACACAAAGGAATGTATGCTAGACAAGGTTATTTATTTGTAACTGATAAAAAGAAAGGTTAGTATCGGTCTGTTTTATAGTACCTTTAGTAAATACTTAGGAACCGTTTCAAAAATTCGCTTAAATTCGTTTCACAATTCGCTTCATTTTCACCTTAGATGAAGTGTTATTGTAACACGTAAGTG
>JAUCNQ010059338.1:0-12780 GCA_032352715.1 Bougainvillia muscus | reverse complement strand
ATAACTTTTGTTCTATACAATATTAAGAGATGCCCTTTGGTGACTTTTAACATTTATTTATTGGCAACACAATGAGCCCTTTAGCGCCCAGACGCCCTCTGAAAATATTATCCTATCAAGTTTCCTCAAATAATTATTTTTTAACTTATTTTTAATCAACCAATAAAGCCTCAAGAAAATTATTTTTGAATATATTACACCTCTCTCACGGCAAATAGTGATAATTTACCTGCTCAGTGCTTTTGTTTGATCATTGGGCGTTAATTTGGGAAAATCATCAAAATTCAGGGGGAAATCCCAAATTATGACGTCATCGCCGACACAAAGACGTCATAATTAAAACGACGACGTCAAATTGTCGGGCTTATGATGTTGTACCACTGTGCCAAGTTAAATGACGTAAGCATAACATTAATACATATTCTGAAGGTGTGGTACTTTGTACCCCCCCCCCCCAGACTTTTTGAGACCAAAAAAGCCCGGCCCAAATAGGGTTAATATCATTTCTGTTTCACCTATTAATATATTACTACGAACAAGCCATCAGCTGGTGTCCAGACATAAATTCGTAAATGTTATGTACATCTCAGCTGGATACCACTGGCAGGAATATTGTTTCGGTGTTTCTTTGTATGACTTCTTGTTGGGGTTCCCTGAGATCATTTATATAATTATTTTAAAGATAAAAAAGTCAAAAGGCCTTCTTTTACACAAAGGTGGGCGAGTAGTATTTGCGTTGGTGCCTAAACAGTAAATCGGGCACATAAATTAGGTGTAAATTACATACCTAAATTTTGGGGATTTTCTTATATGCGAGAGCGATGTTTGCGCGCACGAATGGGCGCAGTGATATGATTTACGTGCACTAAAAATCGGGTACGACAGAAATCAATATGATGAGGCCTATCTAACAACCACCACCCCACCCAAAAAAAACTTAGGCCCAGGGGTTGAGATTAATAACTTTTACTTTGTATAATTTAGACAGCAAATTAAAATTTTATCTTCCTGCAATGTGCATGCACATTCATGTAATTTTCTCCTGATGTGACAACTGTGTGATATATAGTAAGGTAAGACACCGTCCACAAAAATTGCGAATTCACAAATCTTACCGTTTTCATCACAGAAGAAGTGTCCTTTGTGCTTGGTGCAAAGACACTCTTTCTGTATGAAAATTGACACAAATTTCCATAGGAATTTTGTGGACAGCCCCTTAAGGTAAGTAACTTCTTATTAACTGCAACAACAACTCACAATAAAGTCCAAAACACTGTCTCTTCGTTGAAACAATGACTATACCATAGTTATAAATAGCAAAAAACAAGTAAAACTTAAAACTTTTTACTTTAGGAAAAAGCTCTAAGTGAAACTTAAGACTAGGCACTTGATTGTACATTACATTCTTGCACAACCATTGGTTTTTTTCCTGCTGTCTTGTTTTCATTAGCTTTGATTACTATTAATTTGCTCTTTTATTTTTCAAAGATGAAAGAGTTCCAGATTAATCCGGAATTCACGAATTCTTGCACTAAAGCAATGATCATCCAGAATTGAGTAAAAGTAGGAAATAATAACCATGTTAATAAATTAAAATAAATTATAAACATTTATAGTAATCTACTTCTCTAAATGTCATATTTAACCTAAAGTTTTTAAGATTCTTTATCTAATCCTAGAAGTAAACAATGTCAAAACTTTCTCTTCAGCGCCCACCATTTGGGCACTGCACAGAGATTAACTGTATTTAAAATTCTTTTCTGGTTTTTTATAAAACCAATTCATTCATCCTTGAATTTTAACTTACTGCATTTTTGCTGCTGGATCTGTGGTTACAGCAGTTGACTAGAATCAATTGATACCGGCTTACATTAAAACCTGATTAGCAGTTGTTTTTGGATTTGGTCTTAGGCAATAGTTTTAGCAAGGTCATTCGCTTATTATTATCTCTAATTATATTCTTTGTTATTAATTTTTTATTTCAGGATATCTTAGTTTTATTTGTTAAAGACTGAATACATCATGTCTGAAGACGCACCATCAAAGTTTTATGGATATGAGGAAGATCTTGTGAGTAAAAGTTTTTGTTTTTCTGTTAAATCTTTCTTTTGAAATTTCTCAATCAAATCTAGTTGAAAGTGCTCCTCAGGTTTTCCAACTAAATGTTCTTAATGTATTATTGTCTGTATGTGTTCTAGAGTGCTAGACATGCTTGAGATATATATGTAAGTTATAGTTAATAACAATCTTTTTAAGTTACTTAAAAATGTATAGAATGCTAGATACGTAAGTTTAGGCTCACTTTTGATCCTTATTAGATATGATCACCAATATAAAACATCATCATTTTACACAGACTTGATCAATCTCTGAGACTTACCTTACCGTTTCGGGAGGATTGCTGAGACCAATTCCACTCTATCTTTCCAAACTGTCCGATCCAGCATGGCGTTCTTAATATCTCCCTTTTTTAATCCAACATCTCTTGTTAGTTGATGTAAGTAATGTTTGGTCGTCCTCCATTTGCTTTACCATGTCTTAGCACCCATAAGAGCAGGTGACTAACACGTTCAACTTAACTGAGAGGTATATAACCACACAGATTATTTTAACCCTGCTGGTTAATACATGGTTTTAGTTAGTATTGTTTTAAATTTAAGTACAGTTGTAGAGTACAGCGATGTATGTATCTATTTATCTGTAGATGCATGGTCGATACCAATCATCGTTGGCAGATTATACAAAGGACTATGCTAAAAAGTTGAAGTACCGGACGGAGGATGATGACCTTCTTAGTGATTTTGATCAAGAGCAGAGTATGAGATCTTATAGTCAACACCACAGTCATAAGAGTTGTTGGAAGTTATCATGTAAGTAATACCTCAGGCCCTATTTCAGACCTCTAAGGGCCCGAAAATCGGACGCTGCCCCTTAAATAATGAAGAAGAATTTGCCCTTTTAGGGCTTTGTTTACATAAAAATGTCCTTTTTTAATTAATCTGGCTTTAGTGATTTTGGTTAATATTGAAAACGTTTTTGTATCTTTTAATAGAATAAGAATAACTTACATACAAATTGTTAAAACTCTATTTTGCAAACACAGGTTGATTATAATATTTTATCAGTTGATGCTCTCAGGATAGACGGTGAAATAATTGAAAAGAAAATATAACATCAAGTTTTCGTAAAAACTGATATGCTTAGGTGCTTGTCATGATAAGTTTTGTTGGGTATTATATTAGGCAATAAAATACTAATTTATTGTGATAGGAAGATAGATTACTATATTTCTGAACTAAGATTCAGGTGTTTGTCGTGGGAGCGAGTGATTGCTATTATCTATATCTATCTAGGGAAGGTAGTAGTTGCCGTTATCAAGTTAGAAAACTATGTGGAAACAAACGGTTATCAAGGATTCTCTTATTGTTACTAGAATTATGTTTGTCTATATATTAGTTAATCACTCTTCTTTTTATTACTCATCAGATTTCTTTTCGTTACCCATTGGACGCCTCTAGCTGACACGTTCAACCTGTGAAAGATTGTGAGGATTCCCAAAAAGTACACCGTTTCCATTTGAAAACAGATAATTAATGAACCTACTGTATTTAGATCACTGGCGCAAAATTCGAGCTGTTTTAGCAAATGATTACAGTTTTTTGTTGATTCTGGGTATCATGATGGCTGTTATCAGTTTTGGATTAGACTATGTTATAGAAAAATTTCAGATGGGTAAGTTTGCAATCATCTCAAAATTTCAAATTTTCAAATGCGAAACAACAAAAAAGACGTTTTGAAATGTGTGCCAACAAACAAACATTGTTTATATCTTTCAGGCCTCATATTTGCCGCATAATGCCAGGCTATTTTGATAATGTCATTGGCAAACCGTATGAGTTATGAATTAGACCATATATGCTTAGCTATTTAGACCACATGCTAGCTGTTTAAACTATAAACGATTCTTTTAAAAGCACCCCATCAAATTTGCCTTTAATCTATAGTGTTAGAAATGGTATTACACTGTATTTGCTGTAGGATTGTTAAGTGTGTGGGAACATTTTATGACATCATGTATTAAAGGGTTAAAGAGCAAAATACTGTAGATAGAATTCTATAAGAAGAATATAATTTTATTTTTTTAGCTCAAATTCTTTTATATCAGATGGTGAAATTTAGTACTTTCATGCAATACATTTTATGGGTTGGTTTTCCTTTGTTACTAATCACATTCAGTGTAGGATTCGTGCATCTTGTGTCACCACATGCTATAGGTAAGAAAGGACAGTCCACTGTAATATCTATGGAAATTCGTATCAATTTTTATTCAGAAGAAGAAGCGCCTGGTGCATACCAAATATGCACAAAGAAACTCCTTCTATGAAAAAGATGGTACTGAATGGTCCCTAAGAACTATATTTTTGGCATTGGCAATATATATGCTGAATACAGTAATTATCAACAGTAAATATATTCTTTCAAAGAAATCTTTTTTGAGCAAAGAATTCTTCGATATTAGTGGCAATTAAGTGGTTTTAAGATATAGGGATAGTACGCCAGTGTCTAGTTTTCACCGCTTCTTTTCTAGCATAGACGCTTTATCTAGTATTGAGTACTTCTGGAGTGATTAAAATAACCAACCATAAACTTATAATATGCGCTATGCAGCCACAGATTTCAAAAAACATTTCTGTCAGGTTTTTGACGAATTATTTCCTTTAGTTAAATAAATTAATTCGATCAAAAAGTTTGATTATAAAAAGGATAACCAGAAGCATATTGTTTTTAAGAAAACTAGATGTTAAGTTTTATTTCTTATATTTTGCTCTCTATTCAAGGTCCCATGCCCTGTTTTTTGGTTATATTCACAATCGTCCTCTTCAGTTGGCTCTAATTTTGAATCGATTATTATAACTAGAGATGTGGAAAGGTTGCATTTTCTGAGCTATAAAAACGATTTACCATAGATCTTACTATATTTTATATTTTGCTCTAGGCTCTGGTATTCCTGAAATGAAAGTTATTCTTAGGGGAACCGTATTAAAGAGATACTTGTCTTTTCAAACATTCATTGCGAAAACAATTGGTCTCATTACAGCTTTGGGTAGTGGTATACCTATTGGAAAGGAGGTAAGGAATGCTTTTAATAATGCAGATAAGGTCAACAGGCCCTAATCCAGGCCTTTTAAGGGTCTGACAATCGAATAATAAATAATAAAGAAGAAGAATGTTTTATGTAAAACATTCCTAAGAATACCTATTTTTTTAAAGAAAACTAGGTTATTTTCAGGATTATTTTGACTTAAAAAAAACGCTTATTTTCAACTAATTGGATGCTGCCCTCCTATACTAGACTATTCAACGTAAAATCTTTCGATTATTGAACATAAAAAAATGATTGTCTATGAAAATCATTTTCGACCCTTTAGGGTTTGTCTCAAAGATTTGCTTCACTAATCGCTTCATTTTCACCTCAGATGGAGTGTTATTGTGCATCTGAGATGAAAATTGATGGAAATGATGCCAATTTATAAAGCAAATTTATGAGACGGTTCCTGATTAAACCATTAAAATTTCTAATGTACATTAACGCATAATATTTTTCATTTAGGGACCTTTTGTACATATCTCTAGTATGTGCGCTAGAATGCTCAGTAAATTCATAAAAGGCTTCCAAGGAATTTATGTTAATGAGGCAAGGAATGTTGACATGTTGGCGTGTGCGTGCGCCTTAGGAGTCTCAAGCAGTTTTGCTGCTCCAATAGGAGGTAAGATAGTTTGAGAAATAAAGGATTTATATCAAAATTCAGTTGATGCTCTCGGGATAGAGAGCGAAATATCAGAAACGAAACGGTACATCCAGTTTTCTCGAATTAACCTATTCGTACGTAGAATTACAGAAATGTCTTCCTTACAGCTAATACTGATGTGATTTAAGTTAGTAGTACACTGTATGGTTCTTCTGGGATGAAACTTGATATATGCTTTTGTTGCACCACCACCACAGGCAGTTGGTTAGCATATCCTCTACAACCAGTAGGACAAAGTTGCTGTGGGTTCGATCCTTGTTATTCCAATTAATTATCAACAATCTCTGTGTGAGTTTCTAAAAATACTGTGCCCCGTAAAACATGCAGTGGAGCCAGTCTGCTTCTTAACTCTCACATGTGAAATGACAAACTCAAATAAATGACGTCACCATGTCACCACAAATTCGTTTCATTTTCACCTCAGATGAAGTGTTATTGTACATACAAAGTATGCACAATAACACTTTATCTGAGATGAAAATTGACAGAAATGAAGCGAATTTACTAAGCGAGTTTTTGAGACGAACCCTTACCACTACTGGTTGTTGAACAAAATGCTAGCCAACTGTCTATTTCGGCAGAAGGTATTGTGGTGAGATTCGATTAATCTAAGTTGGTGTGGTTTTGATCCTCACCTCTTCTAATTAACCACTTCTGTTGTTCAAATCCTTTATTTTTTATTTTTTATATGTAGGTGTCTTGTTTGCTATTGAAGTTACATCTACTTACTTCGCTGTTCGCAATTATTGGAGAGGTTTCTTTACTGCAGTTTGTGGTGCATTCATGTTTAGATTGTTAGCTGTATTAGATTCTTCTGAAGGTTTGTACATTCATTATGTAGACATTATCATCCATTCTAGTATAAATGTTAAAAATGTTTTCTAGTTGGGCGCTGTCCACAAAATTCGTATGGAAATGAGTGTCTTTGTGCATACTAAGTATGCACAAACACTTCGTCTGTGTTAAAAATAGTACGATTTGCGATACTTATTTTGTGGACGGTCCCTTGGCCTGGATCTAATAACAATTTAGCTTTGAATTTGGAGTTAAATCTTCCTTTACCGATAGATATTAATCTGAAAATCTGATCAACTCTGATTGGTTTAATTAAGATTGAATACTGAATTAAACTATGCAAATCTCGATCCACGTAAGTACAATTGTTTTGGTTAAGCCCCTTAGGGTTTTGATGTGAAGATCCTACTGATAGATATGCAAAAGGACCGTTTGACATAGAATTACAGTATTGTTCTTCTGGATTTCATGACGTTTCATTGAGTAGCCCCAACTACCTATAAACCTATAAACTCATCCGGACTAGCTTACTTATTTGTGTTTTTTGTGGACAGATTGTATATATAAGTTTATAAACTTGTTGTGATTGTGTCTTTAAGGTGAGCATAACCTTAATATTTGTATACCCGTTCCAAAGAAATTAAGTGACCGTCAACAATATTTGTGTGTAAATTCATATCTAATTTTATACAGAAGAAATGTGTTTGTGCATGCTGAGTATGAACAAAGGCACTCATTCAGTGATGCAAATGGTACGGTTTGCAATACGAATTTTCTAGACACGCCTTGAATACATTCATATTCATTTAGAAACCATCACAGCGTTATTTAAAACAAAATTCAACATCGACTTCCCATTTGATGTGCAAGAATTTGTTGCATTTGCTTTTATTGGGTATGTGGAATCTTACTTTTGTTTCAGTGACATCTACATTTTTTTTCTTCGGTGAAAGTGAAACTAAGTTAGAAAAGATAATACGTAACTTCAATCCCTTAGGGACCGTCCACAAAATTCGTATCGTAATCCGAGCCATTTTCATCATAGAAGAAGTGCCTTTGCGCATACGAAGTATGCACAAAAACACTCCTTCTGTATGAAAATTGATACGAATTTCCAGACGAATATTATAGACACTCCCTTATATAACTATTGATATTCAAATGTTTATGTTTAGCGAGTTTACGCACAGTCTAATCTACGACGGCAACGTGGTATTTACCTTTGTGCATATAGGCTGTAGGATGGAATGCATGTAGCTTATATGCACAAAGGCGAATTCTTTGTTGCCGTCGTAGATTAGACTGTGCGTAAACTCCCTTTTATCTCTTTCAGGTTAACTTGTGGGCTTGCGGGAGCATTATTTGTGTACACCCATCGGACAATTGTTGAATTTAGTCAACGTCATGCATCTTCGAAGATCAGTAGATTTCTTGCTAAAAGGTTTGTTTTCTTTACTATAGTTTCTTCCAAGCTATAGATTCGTGAATGCTGATTAAGTTATGTCTAATTGAAAGTAACCACAAAAATCAATTATACAGTTGTTCGATGTTACCGGAACTTATTAACCCTATCCGACCCCCCTTACTTAATAATTGATATCATGTCGATGTCGTAATATTTATCATGTTGAAGATCACAATCTTAATTCAAGATAGTTAATTCTGGTTCAAACAGTCCATGAAATTCATTTGGCGAATCATACCATTTTATCACTGAAGAAGTGTCTTTGAGCATACTAAGGACTCGTTTACAAGGAAAATCGTTGCGGGCGAAATGAACTGTCGTGGCTTCTGTGATTGGTTAAATTTTTCCGACGGAAAAATTTAACCAATCACAGAAGCCATGACAGTTCATTTCGCCTTTAGAAAGTCTTCATGTAAACGAGTTCTAAGACACTCTTTTTGAATTAATATTGATACGAATTTGCATACAAATTATGTTTTTTTATTATATGCTTCCCTCCTTTATGTCTTAAAATTTTCAATTTTTAAATTGGGGCTTGCTAAAGGAAATCAATTTATTCCAATTTGTTTTTAGCCGTTTTATTTATCCTGCCGTTATCGTTCTGTTTGTATCCACACTTTCTTTTCCAAAAGGCTTTGGTATGTTTATGGCTGGTCAAGTAAGTTTTAACATTATTATTGAACATTGTTGAAAGCACAGTTTAAAGACTTAAAAACGTACTTTGTGGTATAAATTTCTCAAAGTATTATTTGATATTAGGAACTCAATTTGTATGTGCATCTTTTCTGACTTGCTTTTTACTACATAAGCGAAAAAGCCACTGTTATAGTGTCTGAAATTTGCAGAATTTTCAACTTCTAAGAAGCAGTATCTGATCCATACTTGTGTATGGTCCCTAAGTATTATACTAAGTATGCAAAAGTTTGAAAACGTCTCGTACAAAATAATGCCCTTAAACAATCTAAACAAACTTTCGTTCGTTTTTATAGCTCACACAGAAAGAAGCTGTTGTTGAATTGTTTTCAAATATTACTTGGTCAAATAATGAGGTGTCACCTGAAAAAGACTTCATTCTATCACATTGGAAAACTGAATACACTAATGTTTATGTTAATTTAGTAGTTTTTATTCTAGTGAAAGTAAGCAAGCAATTAATTGTTAATTGTTAAGCAGTCAATGACAGCTAAAGTCTTAGTATCTGAGTAGACAAACGTTTCGTCTGAAAAAATAGCAAAAGCAGAGAAAAAAATACGAAAATATCGTCAAAAAACCCAGCAGGTTTTGTCTGCCGAAGTTACGCCTTGTTTACATTTTCTCCTTTCCTGTTGCTTTTAATTTCAAATTAAATTTTTGCCGATAATTATGTCTACTATACAAGCTTGAAGTGTTTTAACACTCTTATAGAGGTAGTAAGTTAGGTACCGTCCACAAAATTCGTATCAATTTTCATACAGAAGGAGTGTTTTTGTGCATACTAAGTATGCACAAAAACACTCCTTCTGCGATGAAAATTGTTCATATAACGATACGAATTTTTTGGACGGTCCCTTACGATGTTGCTGAGTTAAGAAAAGTTATGACTATATCGTGTATCTATGATACATCCTTTTAGGTCGTACCTTCTGCTCAGATATTTGTAAATTAACTTCGTAATGCACCGTCTCATAAATTCGCTTTATCAGTTCGCTTCATTCTAATATATTTTCATTGAGAAGAAGTGTCTTAGTGCATACTTGGAAAGCACAATTACACTTCTTCTGAGTTAAAAATGATATGATTTTTGAAACGAATTTATTAAGCGAAATTTTTTGAGATGAACTCGAAGAAGCATAATGTTTTTGTATACTTTCATTTTTCTGTCTAGTTTATTTTAACTGCTATTTGCATTGCTTTACCTATTCCTGCTGGTGCGTTTTTCCCAGTGTTCGTAATAGGTAAGTTGCTAATACTTTATTTCGTGTTGCTTAAGGGTAAGGTGATGTCATAAAAGGTTCATCTCTTTTGATGACCAGGGTCCCCTTTACCATCATGATTTACAACCAGCGTCCGATTGGCAAATGCTTAAAAGGCCTACATAAGTCTCTGATGTATATCCATTTGTTATTATGGTCTATCAAATCTTAGGAACCGTCTCAAAAATTCGCTGAATAAATTCGCTTCATTCCTGTCAAATTTCATCTCAGATGAAGTGTGCATACTTTGTATGCACAATAACACTTCATCTGAGGAGCTTCCAAATTTTATTGACTGATATTTCGGTCTCACTTTCCAAAGACCATTTTCAAAAGTGAAATATTATTAACAAGTGTACAAGTTTAAAAATGTAAAAAGGTATATTTAATAATGGCTACCGTGGAAACTGATAAAAGAACGTCCCTTGAATTATAAAAAGCAATTAAGAGATCATCAATTCAGCAGTTTCAGTGGCACGGAAACATTCATCTTGTGACTATTGCAATGCAACTTTGTACACGATACTTTGTTTCCTGAAATTTTATTGTGTTTCTATAGGTGCAGGCTATGGTAGATTAGTTGGTGAATGTATGGCCACATGGTTTCCGGATGGTGTTCGTACAGGAGTACAACTTTCACCTGTTTTGCCCGGTGGTTACGCTGTTGTTGGTAAGATAGTTCTTTCATGTTCATTATAAGCCTTCAGCGTTTTTCTACTAGCAATCCACAAAATTCGCACAGAAATTCGTATCAATTTTCATGCAGAAGTCTTTGTGTATACTTTATACTGAAAATGATACGATTTGCGATTCGAATTTTATGGACTTAATAATTAATAGCTAACCCTATACTAACTGTTTATGAGGGCATTACCAGAGAATATTGACTGACAAAGTATAGCCCGAGCTTGCGATTATTAATTATTTCCTGTCCGTCGCAGGAACAAGTTGAACTGAGTTCAACTTGTTCCCGCAACTTAACGGGAAAGGAAAAATATTAACCAATCGAATCACAAAGTTTTTTGACAGCCAATTAAAAACCGTCATCTTGCATTCAAAGTAGAAATCTTTCCCTGGTACGTATTTCAGAGGACATTGACTTTTCCCGTAATTGCTGATCTACTTTACTTTCCGTTTGCTATTCCTTTTCCTTTCCTGTAAAATTATGTGACTTGAGATTCACCATTAGTCAAGAAAGACAGAGAACATTTCACCGTTCGACAATATTTTGTTGTTGCTAAAAGTAGAACAAAAAGCAGGATTACATTGGGAAATTGATATTAATTGTACAATTGTTTATGTTCACTCCTTGAATGGATTAGCTACATGGATTAGCCACATGGTTGTTCGATATATCCGATGGCAAAGAAATACTATGATTTTGATGAAAATGTTCAGAAGCTATTTTGTTAGAAATATTGCTAGAAATTGTTTTTGGTGGGTCAAGAAAGCCACATTATAGTAAAGTAATTCAATCTGTCTAACTTTGTACTGTATGCATGTCTGCTGGTTTGTAAGACACGAAAGTTGATATTAGCTATTTATTCAGGAGGTTATACTGATTGATGTTTTTCTGGCACTGTGGTTGTCCATAGAATGTAAGAATCTCATTTCAGAGATAACTTTTGCTTCAGTGCTTCTGAAATTAATAAAGAAGTTGAAGTTTGATTCTTCGGAAGATATGTTGCTCGGATTTTCGCTTTCACCTTCTTCTGTTTACCTTTTCATTCCCACCATATTTAGAATAATCCGTTGTCATGACATTTCAGCGGTCAATACTGTAAAATAATAACCGGGTTGACGTCATAAAACTGCAACCTACGCCAATTAGATCACGCGATTTCTTTATTATTGTTATCGGCCCTTCCACGCGGGTAATAACTAATAATAAAACAACCCCTTTTTCTGTTTGTTTCATATAAAGCTAACAAAGAGAATATATTTGCAATGCGCGGTATTGATAATTTCACAAAAGTAATCGAATGATATTTTACTTCATAGGTGCAGCAGCAATGGCAGGTGCGGTTACTCATACAATTTCAACATCTGTTATTGTATTTGAGCTCACTGGTCAAATAACACATATATTACCTGTTATGGTATGGGACTATCCACAAACTTCGTACATAAATTCGTATCAATTTCCATACAGAAAGGATGTCTTTGTGCATACTTAGTGTGCACAAAGACACTTCTGCTGTGATGAAAATGGTATGATTTGCAATCTTGTATTAGCGATAGTCTCAACAAATCGTCTGAAAATTTGTTTTACTTTCAGCATAGTTGGAATATTGTTTTGTATTAGATGAAAATAGTATTGGATAAAGTTTGATTGAAAATAGTGTTAATATTTCCAATAATGTTGAAGTGTCTGAGAACAAGAAAGCACGCGACCATCCAAAAATTTCGTATCGTAATACGAACCATTTTCGTACAAAATAAGTATTTTTGTGCACACTTAGTATGCACAAAAACACTCCTTTTGTATGAAAATTGAGGGTCATGTGAAAACGTTGGGTACCCAATTTGGCACCCTACGTCGGCTACTTCCGCTTGACTTATGTAGCTATATAAATGCAGAAAAATATCTTGGTTAAACTCTCGCTCTCTTGTTGTATCTTAGATGAGTGTCTCGCGATCTCCAAATGAAAATTTCTGCAAGTTTTGCCCTATATTTGTGGAGCAAAATTTTTGTTTACGATCTGAAGCGGCCATGTTGAATTTTGCAAGTTTACTGACCTTCACAGGTCTTTTGATT
>JAUCNQ010059227.1:0-12781 GCA_032352715.1 Bougainvillia muscus | reverse complement strand
CTTAGATGAAGTGTTATTGTAACACATAAGTGTTACAATAACACTTTATCTAAGATGAAAATGAAGCGAATTGTTAAGCGAATTTGAAACGAATTTGAAGCGAATTTTTGAGACGGACCCTTAGAGAGAGGTCCTGGAAAGTCATGGAATTTCACCAATTTTTGCCTAAATTCGTGAAAAGGTCCTGGAATTTTACACAGTTCCTCCCATGTTTTTATCAATTCAAACTTTTAATGGTGTTTGGTATTTTACTTGTTGTTTGTCCTTCTAACATTTTACAGGTATGATTTGTGTGCATTCTACCCCCGTAACACCATTTGGTAGGGAAACATGCATACACTGGTACTACATTACTTGCTGGAAAATAGTGTTTTTCTCTTCTTCACATATCACGGGTGTCTCAAAAAGTCCTTGAAAGTCCTGGAATTTCTAAAAATGTCCTGGAAAAGTCCTGGAAATTAGGGTGTAAAAGTCCTTGAGAAAGTGAAAAACGGTCCTGGAAAGTCCTGGAAAGTCCTGGAAAGTCCTGGAATTTGACTAATTTTTTTTGTGGCAACCCTGTAAAATGTCGCAATGTTTGTTAAGAGTTATTGTTTTCCTGTTTTATAGAGCTATTGCAGATGCTGTTCGAAACTGTAAACCAAGGAAACTACCTGAAATTAACAAAGAATCTATGCGACTTTCAGGTACGTTAGGGTCCGTCCACAAATTTCGTATAGAAATTTGTATCAATTTTCATACAGAAGGAATGTCTTTTGCATACTCTGAGAATACACAAAGACACTTCTTCTGTGATGAAAATGGTACTAATTCTCATACGAATTTTGTGGACGGTCCCTTACAACACAACAGAAAACAACAATGCTTTCTCATATTTTGCAGAATAAATCCCCTCTCTAGTCTGAAACTTTGATTGTGGTGTCTTGTGGATTGCTAGTACATTCTATTCGTATTTCAGGCTAATAAATAGAAATTTGTGACAAAACATCAGATTGACATCAGAATTATAAGAAGAAAACATTTGGCGAAATGTTATTTTCTTTTCCTCTAACAAAACGTTCGGCGATTTATTTTAATCTCACTGTGTTTAAAAATGTTATTCATTTACTCATTAGGACTGGAACCCAAGCATATTACCCATGATTCCATCTTTGTAAACATTGGTGAACGATGTAATGTTGCAGGTTCAAGAAAATTTTGTAACCTAATCAAGAACAATAAATTCGAGGTGAGTCTCGTTTCCCATTCTCATTCCTGTTTCTCGTTCAGTCATTTTTAAGGAACGTACATAGAATTCGTATTGCAAACCGTTACAGTTTTAGATACTTCTTCTGTGGTCAAAATTGATACGAATTTCGATACGAATTGTTCGAGCCTAAAGTCGCACGTGACATCATTACCATCCATTGAACTCCTTTGTTCGTATGCTAATTTGTATCAATTTTCATACAGAAGGAGTTTCGCAAAGACACTTCTTCTGTGATGATAATAGTACAACTTGTGAAGCGTATTTCATGTTACCTAAGTAACATACGAGCACTGTATATTTGTTCTTTTAAATTTTCTTTACACTTTTTCTTACTGTTCTAGGATGCTCTTGCTGTGGCAAAGGCTCAAGTAGAATCTGGTGCACAAATCTTGGATATTAATATGGATGAAGGGATGTTAGATGGGGTAGAATGCATGAAACTGTTCTGTAATTTAATTGCATCGGAACCAGATATTTCAAGGGTATATTATTACGACTTTTTGTATCATTTCGAATCTACAATACCATAAATGCTCAAATAAACGCCCTGGGCGTTTAAAAAGATTTCGAAGTTTTAGGGTGGGCGTTTATTACAGAGGGGTGTTAAAAAGTCGAGTTTTCTTACAAAATAAAAAATATATTACAATACTTAACGCAAACAAAATCGTGTATTTACCAAATGGTTCCCTTGATTTCGTAAGAAATATAGCGAGAAGGGGTGAATTACAATGAAATTTGGCATAGATTTTCCAATTTTATCCAATAAACGCCCCCTTTTTGAGTTTAAGGGGAGGGGGCGTTTATTGGAGAGGGGCGTTAAATAGAGACGGGGCGTTTGACGTTTTAGGGTGGGCGTTTATTAGAGAGGGGCGTTAAAAAGAGAGTGGGCGTTTATTTGAGCATTTACGGTAAGTTATATGCGTTTATTTTTTGTCTATGAAAAAGTGTGTTTGTGCATACTTTCGCTTACTTAGTGATTCTTCCTAAACATTTCCATGTACTTTAAGAGTAGAAACTTTCGCGAATTTCGCGAATATCTAAAAATTCGCGAAAATAAAGCGACGCGAAAAGTTCTATATCGATCGATTTGCGAAAGTATATGCTCGCGAAATCTTTTGGAAAATTTGCAAAATTTGCAAACTGTTCTAAAAAATTTACAGAAGCTTAAGTTTGTCCTAAGATTATCGAAAATTGTCGCTCTTTCTCTATTCTCCTATGATACTGTTTTAAAAAAGCCCTAAAATAATTTGGAAAGTATATATTCGCGAAATCCATTCCTAAATAGTTCGCGATTTTTTTTCCTCGCGAGTGTTATTTCTGTCTATTTTTAGAATGCCATATTTGTAAAATATTGGTTGTAGGATATCATAACAAAGCTTGTTAGAATCGTTCCACTTAACCATTAGGAGTAGTGTATTTTTATGAATTTTAATAAGTACAAAGACACACATCCTTTGTTCTTGTATATTTTAGGTTCCTCTTTGTATTGATTCGTCGAAGTTTGAAGTAATAGAAGCAGGTTTGAAATGTTGCCAAGGGAAATGCATTGTAAATAGTATTAGCTTGAAGAATGGTGAAAAGGATTTTCTTGAGAAAGCAAATCTTATTAAAAAGTATGGCGCAGCAGTTGTTGTTATGGCATTTGATGAAGAAGGACAGGTAGACTGAAAAGTTTTAATTTTTTAATAGCTAATTTCCAGACAATCAATTGAATGTCGTGCATCTAATTTTTTTTTTATTTGCTGAAAACTTGTCCTTCCCTCCCCTAGTTTGTATGTGTTATTAACCCTTCAATGCCTGAGTGATGGTAACAAAATAATTGTCAAACCCGTCGCGTTAACAGTTGATTCGGGATAACACATGTTGATGAAAATTACATTTACAATACAAAGCTATGTTAATATTCCTTATTAAGGAACCGTCTCATTTTCACCTTAGATGAAGTGTTATTGTGCATACAAAGTATGCACAATAACACTCCATCTAAGGTGAAAATTAATAGAAATAAAGCGAATTGTGAAGCGAATTTAAGCGAATTTTTGAGACGAACCCTAAGCGAAAAACTATATCCAGCTATAGGAAGTTTTTCTTAGCTGGTATGGTGTACATATGATGATGATCTGTAGTACATCTATTATTTATAACAAATGCTTTTTTTAACAGGCAGCAAACGTGGAACGAAAAGTAGAAATCTGCCAACGTTCATACAAATTACTTGTTGAAAAGGCTAATTTCAATCCCAATGACATCATCTTTGATTCTAACATTTTGACGATAGCTACAGGAATGGAGGAACACAATAATTATGCTATTGATTTCATTGAAGCTATCAAAGAAATTAAGGTATACATTATATAGCCTGGTTTGTTTATGAAATTCTTATGCGAAATGGTACCAAGTTTCATTCAAAAAAGTGTTATTGTACATGTTTTTTATGCGCAAAATTACCTATGATCTGGGTATTAAGAGTCGCGTTAGCAGTGGCATTCCTCTACTAGTTTCTCAGATAAAACTAAGGCACCGTGCATTCGTATCAATTTTCATACAGAAAGAGTGTTTTTGTGCACACGTACATACAACACTTCTTCTGTGATGAAAATGGTTCGTATTACTTTGTGGACTAATGTTAAGATGAAGTTTTACCATTATTAATAAGGGCAATATTTATGTAGAAGAGCCCTAAATATACCTAGTCCAAAGAAAACTAGGTATTTTGGAAGTATTTTACATGAAAGAAGCACTCTCATCATAATTCAAGGGGTAGCGTTCGAATAGCAGACGCTTTAATATGCCTGGATAAGTGCCTCACAGTGAGCAGAGGGGTCTCACCCCCCTTAATAAATCATCCCCCTTCTTTTTGGCAATCTCCCCTCTTTTTAAAAATTGTCCATCCCCCGGTATTTTGCATGCCCGCGGCCTATTTCGCCCCTACGGCAAACACTGTACACCTACTGTGTCCTTATCCCAACAGCATACTAACACCACAGAAAAAGAGCTTTACATAGTATCTGACATGTAATTCCTCTTTGATATTGAGCTCAAGAGAAGCTGGATTCAGTTTGGTGTTGAAACAGAAGGACTCAGACAATTATAACCTCTGGGCTACTAAATAAAAGAGAATGTTCCCTAAAAAAGGTCAATCCCTCCTTTTTAAATCACCCCCCCCCCCTTTTTTTTGCTAATCCCCCCCTTAATATCTCAAAATCGCTATCTCCCCTTTTTCCAACTTTTGGGAGACCTCGTCCCCCCCCCCTTAAATAAGGGGGGGGGGGCAACTATGACTGCCTACCAACTATAACTTTCTTTTCTATTTTAGCGTTTGTGTCCGTTTGCTCGTACAAGTGGTGGCTTATCTAATCTATCCTTTTCATTTCGTGGTCTTGAAATTATTAGAGAAGCCATTCATACTGTTTTTCTTTATCATGCAATCCAAGTAAGTTTTATTCACGTATTTCATGTACTCAAAATGAAAATAAAATAGATTCTATTGGACAATGATGACCTTATCATCATTTCGTTAGCCTAACTGGAATTACTTTCCACTAAAGTATTATAAATAGTTTCATTTTAAATATCTGTCTAGAGGTATCCTAGGCTAACACAATATTAACAAATTCTGTTCAAAAACACTTCTTCTTGTGCAATGTTTTGTCAAAACTTATTCATGTACATATTTAAAAATGGTCAAAAATGGTCATACACCCTTTAACAATCTCAAAGCATTTGATGTAGGCTTGGTTAACCACGAGTGGTCATTCAGTCCGCTTGTAGATGTTGGCTAATAATCCTCTGAATACCTCACAACTCCTGTTAACACCTGGAATATGAATTGGTGTATGTTATGTTCTCCATGTAGGCTGGTTTAGATATGGCTATTGTAAATGCTGGTGCAATCCCGCAGTATGACGAAATACCAAAACAACTCCTTGATCTTTGTGAAGATTTAATCTGGAATAAAACACCGGATGCGACAGAAAATATGCTACAATATGCTCAGGTATAGAGGGTGTTTACAGCCCAAATCTCAGCCCGCGCTGAGTTCAGCCCTGCCAGTGCGTAGTTACCTTGAACCGTTTTCAGCTCAAAGGCGGGCTGAAATCTCTAAATGGGGGGGGCTGAGATTTGTCAGAATATGTCTGAAAATGAGTGGAAAACGCAATTTTTTTTCAGCCCTGGCTGAGATGGTAAAAAAACATGCCGAATATAATGTGAAATGTCTGTCCAGGCTGAGATTAAAAATAAAATTCGAATTTCAGCCCGGGCTGAAAACGAGCTGTAAACGCAGATTTGGGCTGTAAACAGGCTCTTAGTCTTAAGGTCTCACAAGTTTACTAAATTGTTAAGTGGGTGAAGGAAGTCATTGAATTAATGCACTTAAGATACATAGTTTTTTACTTAACTCCTACATTCGTTTGTACCACCAAAAGCAAAAATAACCCAATAGTTGCCCAATAGTTAGGTCAGAAAAGCTGAAGGACGTATGAAGGCTGTTCTCCACACGTAGGATGGTTTTGTATCATGATTTGGATTGGTTCGCTTCAAAACGGATCGGGAAAAAGTTTAAAATTTTCAACTTTTTTCTGATCCTTTTCAATCGATCCGGACCGGATCGCCTGGATTTTAGTTCTGAGCATGCGCAATGCTTGTTTGAGATCCGATCCTGATCTGATCCGGCGCAAAAATCTGGTGTGGAGAACAGCCTTGAAAGGGATGGAATCATTTAGAAATCAAAACACATGGATAATCAAATCATTGCTTGATAAAGGAAGTTTTGAAATCTATCGGAAAACACCTGCAAATTTTGTTTTTTTCTGTCTCGCGTAGCAGAGAGAGTTTAGTTTGCATCTGGCCGCCCGTTGGAAACGTTTTTGCAGTTTCCCCTGGAAAAGAGGTCTTCATATTATTAAAGGAGTTATTGAAGTGCTTATTTTGAACAGGAGAAGTAAGAAATCTTCCGTTAATTTTTCCTTCTCACAATTAAACTATTATATATTTTATTATCTATTATAAACTAATATTAAAGTATCAAAGATAAATCATTTTTGGCACAATACCTGTTGTTCTTTTTTAGTGGAATATGATGTGATATATAATATGATAAAAATTACGTCTATTTTAGGAATACGTCACTTTAGTTTTATTTACAAAAGAAGAATAAATTAAATAAAAAACTTTTTATCCAGGGTGTTCAAGGACCTATACGATAGATTAGTGAGTAAGGAGAAAGGTGAGAAGGAGAGTGAACTAAACAAAAATAACTTATGCAGGGTGTACGTGCGCATACTGAGGCTGGATAGAACATGCTAACCTCGAACACAGCGGCTTTGATGTCTTTTTGATTTTGTAAGACGACGATGTCGACGACGCTGGGTTCGTGATTGAGAACATGCTTTATTATAATTAAATGAAGGCTCAAGGTCATTAATTCATGAAGCTTAAAACTAAGCTCTAAGATAAAAATACATGACAATCTCCTGGAAAGGGTAAGTATGAAATGATAAGATGATTAATGGATATTTGATACTGAACTACCAACCTCGTCCCCAACGTCTTTTGCTTTATCAAAGAACGTATAAAAACAAAAGGCCCTGGGATGCCAGGCTGACAGAACTACATTAATTTTCGAAAAATCAGAAGAGGAAATAAGAAACACCTGGAACGACGTTTATAGTAAGCGTATCTGGGGCGAGATAGTTCACGCGTCCCTGCGTCTTGTTTTATTTAAAAGCACCCTTTCTATGTATGTTTCTAATGCGTGTTTTGGACGGTCTACAAAATTCGGTTAGAAATTTGTTTTAATTTTCATTACATTACATTCTTTGTGCATTTGTAATGTAATTTTTAATACAAATTTTGTGGACGAACTTTAAAAATTGATTTTAGACGGTTGGCAAAAAATCCAAACAGATCGAATCGGATGAAGAATGGAGAAGTTATGATGTGTGCAAACGGCTAGAACATGCGTTGGTAAAGGTAACGGCAGCTCTTCTAACTAACTATTGAGTTACAGCTTTAGTTTAGGTCATTAGTTACTCTGCACGAAAATCGGGATCAACCGTTTCGGATTACATATGATTATTTGACGTTTAGAGAAAATAGTTTAGAGAATATCTGTTCCAGCTACATTCACTATAATCAATAGTTGGGAAATTAAATATTAGAATTCGATTTTAGAAAGGCAGATCTTCTGAATTACAAAAAAGTAAGGAAAAAGATCTCTTTCAACTACATTCTGAAGCTCAATCAGTTTTGGTTACGGCCTGATCACACCCTCTCTGAGTTTTTCATTCGAAATTAAGTGCTGCTGAAAGTTCAATAACTTGCAGGGTTAGGAAATGTTATTTATTTGGACATTTTGTAATCACCGCAAATGGTCATACTTATTTCTGCAACAATGTTGCAATTTCGTGAAAACTTTAGGATAGGGCTTCAATACAGTTTCAATATAAAATTCAATATAAATGACTAATCGACACAATATCAAAATTGACGTCCAAATGACGTCGCGATGTCGTGAGTAAGTTAATTCTACGTAATTTTTGAGTGGTCATTATACATTGATGTTAAGAATTACTTTTTAGGGCATTGATAAATATGTTGTGGGTGATACTGAAGAAGCCAGGCAGAGGGTTGATATGTTTCCACGACCGTTACATATCATAGAAGGACCACTTATGGCGGTAAGTATATTCACCTTATGCTGCATTCTACTGTTACGTTGATAAAAAAGTTTCCGATGTCCATTGCTTGCTTCTGTTTCTGAATTTTTTAGGACTAATAACAGAGGCACTTTTTCATCATAATTTAATGTGCAGCGTCCGATCCTTATACTGTCTAGAGTCGACAAAGGTCTAGATTCGAGCCTGTTAATGTTCAGACCATGTTCTTATAGGGTATGTCAATTGTGGGTGATAGATTCGGTGCTGGTAAGATGTTTTTACCACAGGTAACTTTTATTCATTTAGCTATTTTAAACCTATTAATGGATCAGAATTTTGAACTTATTATTTTATGAATCATCTGTTTACAGCACGGAATAAATGTTGATTGGATAAGAAAGTACACTTAAATTCTATTTCTACTGTAAGTGAATTTAACCACTGTCTAAGGCTCCGTCTCAAAAATTCGCTTAAATTCGCTTCACAAATCGTTTCATTTTCACCTCAGATGAAGTGTTATTGTGCATACATAGTATGCACAATAACACTTCATCTGAGATGAAAATTAATAGAAATAAAGCGAATTGTGAAGCGAATTTAAGCGAAATTTTGAGACGAAGCCTAAGAATTCTCCTGTAATTAATTATAGGTTATTAAATCTGCTCGAGTAATGAAAAAAGCTGTTGCACATTTAATACCATATATGGAGAAAGAGAAAGAAGAAAATAGTGTTGAAGGTGGGTTAAATCAGGTATGGTGTGTTTAGTTTGTCTTTAGTGATACAACTTATGATTCATCTCACTAATTTATTTCACAAATCCATTTATCTCAAACGAAGTGTCATTGTGCATGCAGAGTTTGCACAGAGACACTTCTTTTGATTGAAAATTGATGTAAGCAAACTTGTAAAGTAAATATTTGAGATGATCACTTATCAGTTCAAAATAAACAGTGTTCCGATTGATACCACAGCTCACTCGTTGTTATTAGTGACCCAGCTGACTCGAAAAATGACGTTACAACAGCGTTATTATAACTTCGTTTTGTTTGTGTTGTTAGTTTGTGTAGTTAGTACTGCATGAAAATCGGAATAATCTATTTCGGATTACATATAATTATTTGACATTTAGAGATAATCTAGTCCATATTTTCTCTAAATGTCAAATAATCATATGCAGATTATTTCTGAAAGTTAAATTATCATATATATAATCGGAAACGGATTATCCCGATTTTCATGCAGTTTTATTTCATTTAGGAATATCACAGCGGTACCATAGTACTTGCAACAGTAAAAGGAGATGTTCATGATATTGGTAAAAATATAGTTGGTGTTGTACTCGGATGTAATAACTTTAGGTATACCTTTGTGTCTGTTAATCTCTCAAGGATTTCTACAAATTTTAGCCATATCATTTTATTACGCACGAAATGTTATTAATCCTTTAACTCATTCAGTGTCGCAAGCCCCTGCGATTAGGGTTCGTCTCAAAAATTCGCTTTAATTTGCTTCACAAATCGCTTCATCTAAGTTGAAAATTGATAGGAATAAAGCGAATTGTAAAGCGAATTTAAGCGAATTTTTGAGACGAATCATTGGTTGGTTTCGACTACTTCTGTATCAGAAATGAAACAATGATTCTTAATCACTTACATCTTCGGTACTGAATGAGTTATTTGAGGCATGTGACACATCAAGGTAAAAGCTCTAGGATATATGCAAAAATCGTGAATAAAAACATTATTTTTGGAATCCTTGTTGAAAAATGATCGAATGCTAATAATTCTATGTAAGAAGCTTAACTGAGAAAAACCTCATATCGTTTTAAAAGTCAAAAATTTCTTTTGACATTGTTTGACATTTGAAAACTTTTATCGTCAAATTTTTATTTTTAATGTTAGTATAATATATAACTCTTTTGAATTTAAACCTTAACCTTGAGATCTCACCTCATTTTTCTTTCGACACTGAACCAAAATATTAGCATCATTTTTTACTGAAAATGGTGTCTTCAATTTGGTGGACGTACATGTTGGTCCACATAATTCGCATAAAAATTCGTATCAATATTAATACAGAAGGAGTGTCTTACATAGTGTTAATACACAAAGACACTTTTTCTGTGATTAAAATGTTACGATTTGAGAACTTTGTAAACAATCTGTTGAATAGGTTTAGTTGTATAATTAAATTGGATCAATATTCATTCAGAAGAAGATGAGAAAATGGTGCGAATATTGACATGATAATTCTAAACCTTTCTCTCGTGTTACTTTTGTTTAGGGTAATTGATTTAGGTGTAATGACTCCATGTGAAAAGATACTCGAAACTGCAATTGCTGAAAAAGCAGATATCATAGGTTTATCTGGCTTAATCACTCCTTCATTAGACGAAATGATTCATGTGGCCAAAGAAATGGAAAGAAAGGGTTTCAGAATACCCCTTCTGATTGGTGGAGCAACGACTTCAAGGTAAGGGACTATGATGTGATAAATATTTTAAGGATTTGCGACTAGGTTGAACAAAAATAAAGCTATGACGACTCTTTTTAACCCTATTAAGACTAGGCTTTCTTTGACTCGCTTAATAACTGTGGGCATTATGGCCCCCACCATAGATTTCGAGAATCACTGGGGGTTAAGATGAAATGGTGTGTGTGAAATTTTGAGAATTTGTACACTAAAGGTAAGTAAGAAACTCAAGTGTTTATAAAACGTATAGAATGCTCAAATCAGGCCCATTGTACATCAATAACAATAGCAAAAATTGTGTGAAAAAGTTCGCCATGTATGAATGTATGTAAAAAGTAAAAACAAGTTAAAATGAATGCATAATAATTGCATAATTAATAATTTACAAAGCACTGTAGACGATTTTTTAATCGAAAATATTATGCATTCATTTTAACTTGTTTTTACTTTTTACCTACAATAACAACAATAGGTTTTGCGACTTAGGAGAATTTGTGCAATTCTCATTTGTAAGGGATATTAGTTATTGTTGTAATTCTCGACAGTGATAAATCTCTCATCTTTAAGTTTTCTTTGTGTTTTTAAAAAAACATGCTATAGCAATTGGAAAATGTATCTAACCCATCTATTGCACCTTGATGACATCAGGGAATATTTGCCATGTTTGGAGAATTTTGCTTATGATTAGATATAATGGTTGGTCTGTTTTTTTCATACTCGGGTCTGAAAAATGTAAATATCTGGTTTGCAAAATGTTCGCCTAGCAGCATGACGTCACATTTTTAAGAGAGAACAGTAACATTACGTCATGACTTTACCTGAAACCAAATTCAACATATTAAAGAAAAATCTGCAATTAGGACCCCCTGACGAAATGAATGTACCCCCTGAACTAATCAGCTTTATGTCAGATCTAGGTCAGAGAAATGTTAGAAAAAGTCTCAAAACGTATCAATTTTCATACAGAAGGAGTGTCTTACAAAAGGAGTGCGCATACTTTGTATGCACAAAAACACTTCTTCTGTAATGAAACTGGTACGATTTACTATACGAATTTTGTGAACGGGTTAACACGGAAAAGTTGTTTTAGGTATTGCGATACACCTGAACTACTTGTGTTCCGTCCAGTAAACAAGTGGGTTCGACGGACAATGATAAGACCTAATTACTGTCATAGTTTCTGAGTATGAAAACGAAACAAGCTGTGCAAACAAGGGTTTTTTATACAATCTTTTTATCTAGAACGCACACAGCTGTAAAGATATCACCAAAATATAGCAACCCTGCCATACATGTGCTTGATGCATCTAAAAGTGTTGTGGTGGTACGTGGACACGAAAATGAACAACAACAAACTCTAAATCATTCCTTTATAGCATTTCTTCCTATCATATTACTTACTTGCGGAGGTTCTTCCTTACATAGAAATCGTCTTTAATAATTTGTGTCATAAATTATGTCATTTTTAATCGGAAGAAGTGTCATTGTCCATTCAAAAGAAAAGGATACGCTTTCACTGATTGAAAAGATTGTATGATTTCACTCTCCAATGATATGGACGATATGAAATGGTGTCGATTCAAGGACAGACATTGAAGAGAACTTGATCTTTTTACCATAGGTAAAACTTCTAATAAGCGCCCTCCCTCCAATAAGCGCCTCCTTCGAATAAGCGCCTTCCTTAAAAATCGAAAAATTTAAAAAGCGCCCCGGCGCTTATTAGAAGTTTTACCGTACTTCCTTTTTTAATAGTAATACAGTTGGAACGCTGGAAAAACATTGAAATAACAAGTATAACGTGAATGAAGCGTAATATTTCTTTTCTCTTCTAGCTTTCGGCTCACCTGAATCACCTGAATCATGTTCATGAAGTAGCTAAATTACAAGTTTACTTTTCTTAGGTGCAAGCATTATTAGACGATGATAGTCGTATTGAGCTGATGGAAGAGATAGTCGAAGAATACGATGAGATAAGAGAAGATTATAAAGACTCCTTAAAGGTAAGGAACCTTTCACCTATCGTCGTAACGTAACGGATTCAACTTTAAACAAAACGCTAAGATGGAGAGCTTAAAATATCAATTCATGAACACCTGCGGGTAGTATTGATACTGAATTGTATTGTGATACATAGATTTTCGTACTAGAGAACTGTACATTCGATAGTCGCAAGAATGATATTAACCTGTAGTTTCTTCATTGCATTAATTGTCACACAGTCGTAAAACGTCACAAAGGTCAATAATTGTTACACGAATCCAGACCTTTGTGATGTTTTATGACTTATGAAGGCAAGCAAGCAGGGTCTAATCTAAGGACACGCTTACATGAAGACTTTCTATAGGCGAAATGAACTGTCATGGCTTCTGTGATTGGTTAAATCATGACAGTTCATTTCGC
>JAUCNQ010059116.1:0-12782 GCA_032352715.1 Bougainvillia muscus | reverse complement strand
TTTAAAAATTTTACGTAAAATGTATAAAAACTCTTATTTTTATTATTTTGCCCCCCCCCCCAAAAAAAAATATTGCCAACCCCCTCTAACTAAACGATTTAGAAGGAAATACACCTACCCCCATTTATTAACACCCCCCCCATATTAAGAAATTTTCCTAATATCCACCTACCCCCATTTATTAACACCCCCCGCCCCCAATCTATGATTTGACGGGAAATAAGTCCGGATACAGTTGGATTTTATGCAGTGCACAACGACACTTCTTCTGATTGTTAATTGATGCAATTTCAAATACGAATTTTTGAACAAATCATAAATAAGCACAACGTTTGAGCAAAATAACAAACCTTGGCAACAGTAACACTGTCTACACATGTTGTATGAAGTAAACCTTTGTTAAGTAAACCTGGAAAAAATAGAATATTAGGTGAAATCGTATAAATTAACTACGGTAAACAGTAACAGGGTTCGTACAGGTTTGAATTCTAAAATTTCCCTGACTTTTCCTGACCATGTTGCTGAAAAAGACATTATTTTCCCTGACTTTTTATTGAATTTGATATCTGTTTTCCTGACTTTTTTATTAATAGTGGCATTTGTTTCAGTTTAAACTTGGGAGAAGTGACCTTTGCCGGTCCTGTAGATTTACTATTACAGTTTACTATTCGCAACTAAGATCTTCTACCGTACTTTTCATAGATTATAAAAAACACAATGATTATGTTGGTTTGTACAATTTCCTGACTTTTCGAACAATTTCCCTGACTCTCATTTCCAATTCTCTGGCCTTCCCTGACTTTCCCTGAAATTCCCTGACCAAGACGAAAAACATACTTTTCATCCTGACTTTCCCTGACTGTACGAACCCTGAGTAAGGCATCCTCTTACTTTTAGGTAGTCTCTAATTAGCCGTTTCTGACGTTTTAAACGCAAGACAGATAGGCAGATAAGGTATCTTTGATTAAAAAGGATAGAATTGTTTGCGTTTTTAAAAATTAAGTTTTTCATTTGATGTTGACCATGACATAATGAAAGGATGTCTACAAAAATTTTAGTTCTACTTGAATAGCAAAGATGTGAAGAGTCTTAACCCTAATCGGTACGGCTCTTTACAAGTTATACTTTTATTGCCAGAGGCGATTTTCTAAGATGTAACCGTAAACAATGCATTTGACCCTTAGGGACATGTAACAAGTGACTTGAGTAAAATTATCTGACATAATGGGTCCATTTTTAAAAAAAAAATAAGAAAAAAAATTGAGAAAAATATTTTTTAATTTGTCATAAAAATTGATGACGTCATCATACTCTATGACGTAATAACAGAGCAATGGGGCATAACCAAACATTATTAAGTAGATTCTATTCAAGGATCCTACTGTAAGTTTAAACAAAAAGTTTTAACAAAAATTCATAAATGAAATGCGGCAAAAAAAAAAAAGATTTTATTTTTTGCTGACCCAGGCAGCTACACTAAAACATATAAGCATGCAGCAAAAAATGGCGTCATCAATTTTTTTTCAATTTTTCATTCTTCAAAGTCTGGTCTAACCACATGATAAGTAATAGGGTTCTTACGTTAAAAGGTCTCGCCGCTCTTTTCGAGCAAAAGAAAGCCCGTACCGATTAGGGTTAAAAAACAACAAGGTACACTTGCAAGATGAAGTGCGTCCTTATAAAAATAGCACTACTGCACTCCATTCTACATGATAGAGCATATAAAGCATATTTACACATATGTAAATTAGGGTCTAATCTAGATTTTTTATTTATTTATTTACGAATTTTTTACACAGGATATGTACAAAATATTGTTATTAATGTGTGTCCTGTGAAATAAAAAATGAAAACAAAAAGAAAAGTAGAAGACGTGCGACACAAACAGCAATAAACTTTTAGCAGGCAGTGGCGGATTCAGACCCATTCAGATGGCAGCATCCAATATTTATGTATAAAAAGACCTAAAAATACATAGTTTTTTCGATAACTACGTATTTTTAAGACTTTTTTCACGAAAGCGTCTTGAATAGGGCCTGTAAATCTACATTATTGTTATAGAGAGGTTTTACGTTAACTGGTAAAGGAAGCGTTTTAAAAGGTTTTTTTGGAATTTATCTATTAAATCTTAGGAGCAAATGGCCTGGTGCATACCATGTATACACAAATACCCTTATCCCGAGGGGAAATCGGCAGAAATGAAACCAATTTCAGAGACGAATTTCAATACAATACTAGTAATACCTCACCTGGAAACAATGATATTAAAGTTAATACAAATTTGCAGGCTTCTTTTACAGGTGTACCCCAAACAACAACCTATGTAAACAAGTAAAACATGAGTGTTTACAAGCATATTTATAATCAAAATATCATTTACACATTTTTTTTTCCTATTTCTTTCCAACAGAATAAGGGGCCGTCTCAAAAATTCGCTTTATAAATTCGCTTCATTCCTGTCAATTTTCACCTCAGATAAAGTGTTATTGTGCATATAAAGTATGCACAATAACATTTCATCTCAGATGAAAATGAAACGATTTGTGAAGCGAATTAAAGCGAATTTGCACAAATTAAAGCGAATTTGCACAAAGACACTTCTTCTGTGATGAAAATTGTGCGAATTTCTATACGAATTTTGTGGTGTCTATTTACAAACATCATAAAATGAAGTGAAACCTTGTTAAGTTAAGAAAATGCACTCAGAGAGCTTTCTATGCCAACTAACAATGTTACCTTTTTCTCCAGTAGTAATAGTTTAAACAGCAGCAGGATCTAAAAAAAGAAAAATATCTATTATACAAAATATTATACGTTATTATTTGAAATCAGTAATTAGAAATTATAATTAGAAATTAGTACTTAGGACTTAGGATCAGGACGATAGAATTTACCAGATACAAAACAAATAATTAACTCTTTTAAGTTTTGGGACGGTACCATGATAATAATATATCCCCTTTAAAAATCTTTGATAGCAACAGTACTTATACAGTTATTACTGATTTAACACTCAATATGTTACAAAAATAAAATAAAATAATAGTTTCCCTTATTTGATGTGCATGCAAACTGCCCAAAAATGTCACCAATGTAAATTAAAGATGATACCTTTTGTTTAAAATTTATGACAATATCTTGAATGTCTAAACCTACAAAATGATAATGAGAAAAGAAATAAATAAAACTTATCTAATGTGCTGATGTAGCGATGGGTTACGACGGCAAGGCTGTATTTACCTTTGTGCATATAGGTTACTCGCATTCCAGCCTGCAGGACGGAATGCATATATCCTATATACACAAAGGTGAATTATCTTTGTTGTCGTCGTCGATTAGACTGTGCGTCAACTACCTAATTAGAATAAAAGAAACTACTATCCACCTCTGCAACCCTCCATATCTATGCAACACTGCTTTAATACAGACTCAATGTACAATTCACCCTAGGAAAGCATGTCAAACCACCAAGACTGTAAAAATACTTTATTAACAAGCCACACATACAATGATGCAAACATTCAGACACCAAAATCTGTTTAATAGATAACTGTACCTTGAAAATTACTACAGGAGGGATAGACCACTAATTGTAACTGCAATAATTGTGAACAACCCCTTAGGAACTATCTCAAAAATTCGCTTTACAAATTTACTACATTCCTATCATTTTTCATTCAGAAGAAGAGTCTTTGTGCATACTTTGCATGCATACTAACACTTCATCTGAGATGAAAATAAAATAAATTAAAATGAATTTTAGAGACAGACCCACATACAAATTGTAAGTGGTTACATTGATATACTATAATACCTAGGTGAAACAGTGAATTATCGATTTTCATGGTCGATAGTTGCAAACTCAAATTGTCATAGCATTCCTTAAAAAAAAATAAAAAAATATCAGAGTTGGATTTTAAGCACACTTATCCACCAAAATTCACCTATGCTTTCCGCTCAAATCTTCTATAATTGGCAGATCAGCAGTAAGATATATCTTCAATCAGAAGTTATATGATTCAGGGAAATAATTTGACATTAGTTGAGAGAAATCAACACATTTTTTCAAAGAATCTTGTATGGAACCGTTTCAAAATTTCGCATTATAAAATCGCTTCATTCCTGTCAATTTTCATCTCAGATGAAGTGTTATCGTGCATACTTTGTATGCACAATAACACTTCTCTGAGGTGAAAATGAAGCGATTTGTGAATCGAATTTAAGCGAATGTTTTAGACGAACTCTATATACCTTTAATATATCAGTCTTTGTAAAATCCAATTCATTAAAATATGCATGAGTGACCAATTCTAGCTTGGTGACAACAAAATTATACAATGGCTATAACAAAATATAAAAAATAAGAAAAGGGATAAATCTAGAATTTGAGGGCAGCGTCTGGTTAGTTTAGTAAGGCAATGTTTGGGAAAAAAAGGACGAAAAATACCTATTTTCTTTACAAAAATATGGCATTTAGCGATCATAATTCAAATTGAAATAAACGCTTTGAACCACAGCCACAGGTGAAGTATAAGATAAAATTCATAACAACTTATCTTTCCTTTTTTTGTTGTATTTTATGTTTATTCCGTTTATATATGTTTGTCTAAAAATTTAATTTATAGATTCATTCGTCTTTTTTTTATCTCAGGATTTGAATCCTAAGGAACCGTCTCAAAAAATCGCTTTATAAATTCGCTTCATTCCTGCCAATTTCGTATCCGATGAAGTGAAAATGAAGAGATTTGTGAAGCGAATTAAAGCGAATTTTTGAGACGAACCCTAATGAATGAATTGTATGTATAAAGTCAAATTCTCAAAACGAAAGGAAAAAGTTACGCATTTATTTATTTTGTAAAAAATCTGTTTCACAGAGCGTTTCATTTTTACCTCCATTAATAGTTTTAACTATTAATGGAGGTAAAAATGAAACGCTCTGTGAAACAGATTTTTATAATGCAAATTAAAGCGTTACTTAAAAGTATCGCTTTAATTTGCATCATAAATCGTTTTGTCTTCATCTCAGATGAATGACAAAATTTCCTCTGAATAAAATTTGATAAGTATTAAACGAAGTCATTAAGCTTAGCAAACTTTTAAGACAGTTACTAAGGGACCGTGTACAGAATTCGTTTTGCAAAGACACTCCTTCTGTATAAATATTGATATGAATTTTCATGGGAATTTTCGATACAGTTATATACTTAGGGCCTGGTTATACATATGATTTCACCCCTGTCTATGCCTAAACGCCTTGAAATAGTTATACGTTAAGGCAAGGTGAAACCTCAAATTTGGAGTAAAAATAGTTACAACTCAGTATGGCGCCGGGGTGAAATCATTTTAGGCGGGGTGAAATTGTTGTGTTTCGCACGGAGCGAAGCACTCGTATAGCTCAAAATATTTTAACCCCGGGACGAGTTTCACCCCGGCTACGTATAACCAGGCCCTTACTTACCAATCTCATTAGAATACAAACACTTTTTTGAACTGTTGTTCTTGTTATATTTTCATCTTTATTTTTCAATTTCTAAATTAAGAAGAAAAAAATGAACAATCTAGTGTAACTCATTCCATGCCGCCAGCCGCTGTGATAACGAATCATTGTTTGAATTCTGCTACCTCTGTAGTAGAAATTAAACCATGATTCGTAATCACTTAAATCTTTGGCACCGATTGAGTTGTAAGAAGCTTAAATTCTATATTTTATTTGCAATGAAAGTGGAAAGATTTATAATACAAGATTTAAATACTATCCAAATATACATTCTGATCTGACTTTTTAGTCTGCAATGTTGGCAAAATATTTTTAAGCAACATAGGAATGATATGAACTTATCTGTGGAACCTACATTGCTGTCAATTTGTCGAAAGCATGAAACACCAAAGATTGTATCAGTTGACAATCTTGAACCTTTAGTAAGTGCAGGAAGATGAAAGAAGGAGTGATCTAAAAACAAATGGAATAGATCATAGATTAATAATTGCCAGAGCCTAATCTAGAATAGGAGGACAGCATCCAATAGTTGAATAAGGGCAATATTTATGTAAAAAAAAGTCCTAAAAATTCCTAGTTTTCTTCTTAGTTTTCAATTTCTATTTATAAATTTCTTCATTATTAATGAACGGGTAGCATCCGATTATCTGACCCTTAAAAAGTCATAGAATAGGATCTGTATGTTTCATCTGACATAGAGTTTCACCTTAATTATGAATTATGTAAGAACAATGTAATTTCAATACAGTATACAAGGTATGCACAAAAACACTTTTTCCAAACGAAAATTCTTTAAAACGCCACAAATGTGTAAAAAGTATGTATATACAGCAGCTGTGTAACTTTTACCTTCTTCGTAATTATGTGCACCATCTGGCATGGCAAGATATGGTAAAGCCTGCCATTGTTTTGGTAAGGCAATATCTTCGTCTTCTTTGTCCTCAAGCAATGGGTCATTTATTTTGGGATAGCAAAATTCCACCTATAAGTACATAATAGCCATAAGAGTCGATACAAATGTAAGTTTGGGTTCGTCTCAAATATTCGCTATAATTTACTTTGCAAATCGCTTCATTTTCACCTCAGATGAAGTGTTATTGTGCATACCAATTATGCACAATAACACTTTATATATCTGAGATAAAAATTGATAGGAATGAAGCGAATTTATAAAGCAAATTTTGAGACAGTTCCTTAGTGTCTCAACAAATCAACGTCCTCCAGGCTAAGTCGATTATATCAAAATGACTGTTTGTAGCATAATGCGTATGTGTTTTATGTATTTTCTTTAAAGAGATGAATATGCTAATACATAGTTTGTGGGCCATCTCTCTAAGTAATGAATCCAGTTATTTACATTTATTTACATAAATTCGCGAAATTATAATAAAAAATTATTTTTAAATAATGGCTAAAAGTAAAACTGAACACATAATTTTACGTCATTATATACTGTATACCTGTGTTCCCTTTTGATGGTGAAATCCAATAACAAATATATGAAATAATGTAGATTCATCATCTCCCTGAGACATTTCTTATAAATATTCTAAACAGAAAGAAGGAATTCATTGCTGGTTTACTTTATTAATTTACCTTAAAGAAATAAGAATAGGATTATCTATAGATATCACATATTGTGCTGGGAATTATCAGTGATGACGCACAGTTGAAGAAGGAGGACCAAATGAACAGAACAGATGCAGAAGCGAAACTGTATATTCGTACAAAACTTATTAGTTTGCTATAATTGGTTAAAAATGACACAAATTTGTCAAATACTCATATACCGTAGAAGCCTAATTAAAGATTTACCCTACACTCAATTTTCATTCTGACCCTTTTTCAAAGCAATCTCGGGTAACAATTATTCCCCATTAAAAAAAAACTGAAAAGAGGGTCTATACATGAGCCCTTATCCAGAGATCTATACCTAGTTTTCTATATTTTTTTATGGATTGTTAGACATTTTGTGCAAAGACACTAAAGAGGAGGGGGTGGTTGTGTCAAAATGTTAAGCATACGGAAATCAATTTGTGACTCAACCCATACAAGGATAATGTATTGGACTCCACATGACGTGGTTAATAATCTCCCTTAAAAACAAGAAACTTTCTGGAACAAGTTGACAATACTATAAGCTATCATCGTCTGTCTAATGTCCCTGATCAGGAGTGGCTGCTTTGGCGAATGCCTGACTTGATGACTTTTAGAGATTACAAAGATTTTGTACCATGGGGATAACAATTTTTGATATCTTTTACGAGGAATATCTCCAATATGGTCAATATAAGTTTCGAGAGTCGGCTAACTACCACTACAGTACCCCCAAAAATTCAAACATTTTAATTCCAATTCCCATTTTGCTTCCACAAGGCTTGTTGTGTCTGGGATATCCTTGCACAATGAAAATTATAAACCTAAATGGAAAATCTGTCTGGAAGAACCAGGAGTTTTCTTCACTTATTCCCAAAATCGAGCAGACAAAATGCTAAAAACTAATTTTTAACAGCCATTTGCTTTCTATTCTATGATTCAAAAAGCTTGATTTACAAATTATATACTGAATTTTTTTAAATTAATATATAAAAATCCATATGTGACTCACTCCTTAACTTACAGTAGACCGGATTGCGCAAAAAAGCCAATTCGCTGTCATGAACATAGCAGCGTTGTTGCCTGAATCAGCCATTTAAGGTTCGATCTTCATGAAGCTTGAAAAGTTAATATTTAAATTAAAAAATCAGGCCTATAAAAAACAAAGACAAAGAGAGAGGGAGGGGATAAGAAACTTCATGACTAAATAAGTAGGTAAGTTGTACAGTATTTACCATCAGATAAAGAATAAATACAAAATTAAAATATATTGGCATCATATATACAGGGCCAATATGAATAAAAACCTAATAAAATAACGTTAAAAAGTATACTTTACAAAAATAGGGGGGAAACGGATGGTCAGGATAACACAAAACAAGTTGCACTTTATTTTCATTGTGGTCCTGTTGGATTGCCGCTTTACACAAATTAAAAATTAAAAAAGAAAACGCTAACCTTTATGTCACATTAACATACCTATTTTAATTTAAGAAGCAGTTTTCTTCTCTTACATACAGACTGACAGACATAATAAAAAAGCCGGTGAAAACAAAAATCAATTCTTGTTCCTTGCTTGGGTGAATGGGTCCAGAAAGAAATGACAAATGTGTATGTACTTCTTATTGCGTAGTATGCTAGCTAGCTAGCTATATCTCAGGAAACATTCAAGAACCGGGGCTCCTGATACTTCAGTGGCATTATGAGTTGTCTGTTAGTTAAAAATCTTGGGTTGGATAGAGGATGAAAGTACCAGTTTAAAACAATCTTCCGTTTTGGCTTCTTGATGTTATTTGTTTACACGAAGTCTGTGTCGCCATTTGTTTTTATTCGATTTAAAGGGACGATGCAAATGAGATTAGACCATCTTTGAAACAAACCTCCAAGGAACCTTATTTGAATTCAAAAACCATATTTCCACCTATTAATTAGAAAATACATAAATACTGTATTGTAAAGCTGTTTTGAGGAACTATTGGCAAATACTTTCGTTTTTTACTTCCACTAGATTATTAAACTATTTTTCTAAAATCGAGTTTGTTATGTCAAATGTTTTCATTATGAGAATCATAATGGTAGAAATGATTCCATGTGTTTATTTCCCTGCATAATTTTTGCTACAAAGGAAACGACAGTAGGAGATGGCCCTTTCAAATTTACTTTGCAATGAACATATAGACGATATGGTATCTACATGGCTAAAGGAAGATACCCCTAGCTTTGATTATGGTGGATTTGTTGTTGGTGGCCTAAATGGGATAAGCGTTTTGCTATGCAAATCAGAAGGATACCTGTGCGGAACCCCATACGTCAACGCAATATTTCGACGTATGCACTGCGAAATTACCTGGTATTTTGAAGAAGGAGCATACCTGCAACCAATATCTGAGGTCGCTGAAATTACTGGAAAAGTTCAGGATATGTTACGGGCAGAAAGAATTGCTTTAAATGTTTTGGCTAGAGCAAGTGGAATAGCCATGACATGCAAAGAACTGCAGAAGATAAAAAAGACTAGTGGCTGGTTAGGGGAAATTGCAGGTACAAGGAAAACAACACCTGGCTTTAGAAATGTGGAAAAATACTCCTTATTGGTTGGAGGTTGTTCAACTCATAGGTATGAATAAGTGTTTTAACAATCACCGACAATCGGTGGTCTAGTGGTTTTAGAGTGTCACCAGCAGCCAAAATTGTGGGTCCAAATCGATAGTATGTTCAAATACTATTAGCACCTCCTTCATGGTGTACCTCTTGCTTCTGTATCCTTTTTTTACTAGTTATTCATATGCATGACATGCTCATTATTTTGAGGATCTAAAGCTAAAATTTACCATGTGGGTAGAACGCGTTCAACTAGGATATTTTTTTAGATGAAGTAAAGACTTTCTTCTAAATTTATATTGTTTAAAACTCCTGCTACTGAGTCCATTTGTTCGAAATTGGATAAAATATGGATCGACTGCTATTAAATCTTACTTTAAAAACCAATGAGAATTGACCAGAAACCAATTCTGCTTGGTTAAAGTCGGATTTAATACTGGATTAAGCCAATCAGAGTTAAATCCACTTTCGAACAACTGGACCCTGGGATATAACTTTAGGTATGACTTATCTTCAATGGTAATGTTAAAAGACAATCATATATGGGCTCATGGAAGTATTACAAAGGCTGTTCAAAAAGCAAGAAGCGTATGTGGTTTTTCATCCAAGATCGAAGTAGAATGTAGAAGTGTAGATGAAGCACTAGAAGCATGTCAAGCAGGTACAGATATTGTTATGTTAGACAATTTTGAAGTAGGGAAAACTGAAGGAGCTGCAAAACAAATCAAAGAATTATATCCACATATTGTACTTGAAGTTAGTGGTGGTATAAACGAAGAAAACATATCAAAGTATATGACAGCCAGTGTTGATGTTATTTCTATGGGATGTCTTACACAAGGATATAAAACAGTAGATTTTTCAATGAAAATAAGAAGATGAGATTATATATTGAAAGAAATAGTATCATTAGATCAAATGAAAATTCGTATCATAACTCGTACCATTTTTATCACAGATGTAGAACTGCGTTATCTTATCCTTAACTGTATGTAAAAACACGTTACCTTTAAACCATTATTCTGAATGAAAATTGATGCGAATTTTCCACGAATTTTTTGGACTGTCCCTTATCAAGCGATCATAAAAATGCCTAAGAATTTTTGAGCCGATAACTTACATTAACTTTTTATTCGTATCGTAATCACACTTTTGGGTGTTTTGTTGAATATGGCGCTCCATTTGAGAGTGCAATTAATCGTTAATTTCACTAGTGAAAAATTACTTTTGATCGGCTTTTAATTGGATTCTGATTCATTTGCTTCTGAAACGACCAACTTTCGAATGCTTGTTGATTTAATAACAACCGAACAAAGTTTATTGTCACATATTACAAAAATACTTGTAATTTTTTGTGGTTGTTGTTCTGAATGAGATTGATAAAGTATAACAAAATACATCAAAATACATCAATATTGCGTGTGATTAGCATTTAATCGCACAGTACATACTCGTGCAATTAACGATTAATTTGTACTCGTTATTTCGTGCGATTACATATATAAATCCACCTCTGGGATACAATGCTTCCAGGTGGAATAAGACAAAGTTATGTTATCCCCTCAAGGATTTTATCACACAAACTGCTGTTATTCAGAGGCGGATTTAAAACATGCTTTTACCCATTCATAGCGGGTTAGTGTAAAACATGGGGTACCCCACGTGGGGTACTCCATGGGGTAGGCTGTGGGGTACCCGAGAAAAAATACAGACCACCCGAAAATGACACGGTTTCTATTCCTGACTTTTTATTTTTTCTTACCACACGCTTGGAGCACATAATTACTAGTCAATACGTTACATATTATTCAAGCTATGCTATGACAGGCAAGCATACTTAAAATTTAATGTGAGCAATTAGAAATCTAAAAGTTATCTGACGCAAGCTTTCTTTCCTACATCATCAGACGATTCGAATGATTTTCTATATCAGACATCGCGTGATTTGGAACAAATTTAAGAAATATCGAATAAAATTCATGCGATTATACCTGGTTTCTATTATTTTCTGTAAATTATCTGAATTTCTTTCAGTCAACCTGGTAGAAAGCAGGAACCATGCGTTTTACTCGCTCTGCAGTCCGTAAATTAGACCCGGATTCAATAACAAGCTCGAAGACAAAATGGCGGAAGTGATATCAACACGGCAGTACAGACATTGGAATTTATCGTGCTTTCTGAAGCTCGAGAAGCAATCTATGGACAGATAACAATGCGAAATGTCAACTTATGTTCAACTGTGCGGTATAGAACACTTTTTTGTGTTAAAGTTAGGGAGAGGCCAAAATAACAGGTACCCCACAGCCTACCCAATGGTACTCCATGTTTTACACTAACCCATTCATAGCAATGAAATGGAGATTCAAAGCATGTTCAAAGTCATTAACTCTAATTGTTTTCTGTATGATGTCTACTAAGACACATCATCATACAGAAAGCTATAAGAAATTGAATTCCTCGTGTTTCTCTGACTAGGGTTGATCCGCCAGTGATATATGGTATTTAACTCCAGATTTCCGCGGTGCTATACATCAATTTAGTACAATTTAGAAATTACTTACTTGACAAAATATTTCATTGTCTTAAACATAACATCCTTTTCATATGTTATCTCTTTTCCGAAATTATTGTCTGTTATCAGAAACTTCTCTGTGAATGTTACTACAGGTTCTATGAAACCACTTGGTACAACTTTTGCATTTACTATGATTGAGACAGTCAAATCACCCTAAATATGTAAAATATCAGAGTCGGATGCAGAAGCTTTGAAATAGTAGGTAAGTGCCTGCGAAGAAGTGTAAAACTATTACAATTTCAAAGAAACTTTAATAGTTTTACACTTTTTCGTAGATGTTGTTTGCCTACTCTTGGATCCCCTCTCGAATATTTAACCCTTTAATATACTGTGTCCAATGAAATGGATATACATGCTTTACTCAATGCAATTAAGGCTGTATTAATATTTCGCGCCATTATTTTTCATATTTTGAAAAATTTCATATTAGGTCAAAACCACCTTCGGGGGGGGGGGGGGGGGGGGGGGGGGGGGGGGGGGGGGGGGGGGGGGGGGGGGGGGGGGGGGGGGGGGGGG
>JAUCNQ010059005.1:0-11286 GCA_032352715.1 Bougainvillia muscus | reverse complement strand
AAAATGATCCGAGTGAAACGAGGGCGATTTGAATAATTTTCAAAAATGAAAGAGGGTATAGATTTTATCCCAAAATCTATTGTTGTTTTTTTCATTATGTGTACGTTAAAAATTTCAAAATGATCCGAGTGAAACGAGGGCGATTTGAATAATTTTCAAAAATGAAAGAGGGTATAGATTTTATCCCAAAATCGCTCGAATTAAACTTTTGATTCCTGGTTAATCACGCAAAAATAGGGATTCTATTTTTTATTTCAACAACTTAGAACAACTTTTGATAAATGTCAAACGAACAACACACAAAAACAACTCTGATATTATGATGGAACTTGAAAAGTGTTCAGACATTCGAAACATTTTGTAAGGCTGGTATACACATTTCCTTTTTTTGTAACAGGGGGAAGGGGGGGGGGGGGGAGAAGGATGAAGTAAGTAAGATTTATTCACCATCAGATAAATTTTTTAACAATTACAATTAAAATGCCATTTATTTCAAGCACCGGAGGGTAATTTCAGCGGAACGATTTAAAAAAAAACACTGTTCATGGCGCCAAGTGTGTGAGTAATCATGGAAGAATTTTGTGGACCGGGTCGGAGGAGCCACAATTATTGTAAGAATTATTTATTGTTAAAATAGGGAAAAAGAACCTGTGGAAACCTAACCTACTTTGATGTTATTCTGGGTCAGATGACTATCCACTGGTTTTCTTGCATTTCAATTTTCCTATTTTCCTTTTAGTGCACATGTTATCAAAATCTAGATCATTTTGATTGTCTGTTAAGCATTAGCAGTAAAAAATTATATATTATTAAAATTATCAATTTGGACAGGTATATCTTTTTCTTGAATGTCAATGAATAGTGTATTTTCTATTTTTAACGAAGCCTACCAAAATAAGAATTATGATATTTTTATGTTTGTTATTGCAATCTTATTATATTATCAGTTTAGTGAGCCTTCATCAAACATTACAGAATAAATTATACACTTATATTATACGGTAAACACAGCATGATTAAAAGTGCTATTTCGGAATATTGCCCATGTTTGGTTTTAAAACTTTTTTTAAGGGGTCTATTCCATTGGTGTCCAGAAAGTCCAGAAAAGCCATGATTTGCAGAACTTTTGTATTCGATTGGTAGTTTTTCTACAAATTCTGCAAATCTTGCAAATTCTGAGAAAATTTCTCAGAAAGCAAGCAAGCAAGTTCAGTCAAATATGTTATTTCGCGTAATGCATATGAACAATGAATGAAAGTCTAGTATATCATAGTCCCGCTTCTTTCTCCTATTTACGCTTTGTTTTTTGTTTGTTGATTTTCATGTTTTGATTTTTGAGTAAACTTTGATTTTTTTCAATTTTCTTTCTCCCTCTTCCTCTTTTCATTTTTTCCCCTCCCCTTCTCTTCCCCATCCTACTTCTGCGATAAAAAAGTGAGCTTAGTATTCTAAGCTAAATGTATTACAGTTTTGGCTTTTTTTGATCAACTGATACACTTTTCTGTGAAACTATACTAGTTTAACCTCGCTAAACTCCTTTACTGAAAGATACCACATTCTTTAGATTGTGTAAAAATTTACGCCAAGTATTTTCTTAGCTGTAAAGACGGACCAAAAATGAGTTAGCGCATTCCCATTCTGACAACCGTGTTTTTGGAGTTCACAAATGCTTCAATGCAGGGCCTATTTATTTAATCCTACCTGACTCTTCTCAGTGATCTGAATGCACCCATCTCGATTTATTTATGGCAGGGCAGGGGCAAAAAGAAGAGTGAGAGCAGAAAAAAAGTGCACCGAGTGATCTTCTTTCTGAAATAGCAGTTTGTTCAGAGAAGCACTTATTTTTCAACAAGAATATGAAAACTTACTGCGTTTTGACCGTGATCTTGCTATGTCCATTTATTTGTGCTCCAGGCAAGAGGAATATGGCTGACGCTCACGCTTGCTTAAACTGGATTTCCACTCAAGAAATTTGCTCAACATAGGGTATAATTCTCCTCTGAGCGCATGCATAGATTAACTTTCAACTTTGAAAATTAATCTGTGCATGTGCTCAGCGGAGAATTATACGCTACATGGGGCAAATTTCTTAAGTGGAAATCCACCTTTAAGCCATGCATCTAAGGATGATGTAATTTTTGAGGCAACAACCAATAGTGAAACAGAACAGAAGTGACGTTATTTCACAATGCAATATGGTCCTGAAATGCGGAGCAAAGTTATAATTTATGTTTGCAAGATCAACTAGGGCAATAGGAAGGAGCAATAAGTTCAGTATTGTTGGATTAAATAAATAGGTCCCAATGTTTTCCTCTTCGAACAATATCCCATCCTACCTTCATTCTGAGTGCAGGTCGACTTTAAAGGTGCTCGCAGACGAAGATAGATCTGTTATCAACAACGATTATGCAGGAAAGGTCTAGACAACTTATGGTATATGTAAGGAGCACTCAACCACTGGAGGGAATAACTCATCTGTTCATTCCGTTTAACTCTACAAATAACCGAGTGTTTCAATCAAATCAATCAAACAGAATGTCAAAAGTGTCAAGATTGTCAAAAATGTCAAAATCAGAATATCTAAAAAGTGATGGTATTGGCCTGTTTGACATGTGTGGTGCAACAAAACCATTTTTCGTGAATGAGAATGGAATGAAAGTGAACGATGTTACTGACAGTTAAACTTTATTTTCCTTCGGTAACAATATATACAACTAAACACTTTGAGACATAGGTTTGACACTAGTCTATATATACCAAAATTTTCAAAAACAATAAAATAAAAACCAGCAACCCAGTGATAAAATCTGATCAGCTGATAAATATTGCTGAATAATCTATAATCAGTAATGTTATGTTTCCTAAATTAGAGATGTAATTACAGCATATTTTACATTGACATATTTTGGGTCTGCATTGACAGACGTTTTGTTTAAATCCGTTCAAGGATTTAGACTGCTTTTTGGATTATTTTTCCAAATAAGGGATACAAAGTAGCAAAGGGGCTTTTCACCAAATGATACTGTGTTTATTTGGGGCACCCTTAATTCTGAGTTATGCCTAAGGTCGTATAAGTACGTTTTATCTATTTCAAATATATCATTATACAAATTAAAGAAAAACCGTTTTTAAATTTCAATACCTAACGATTGGTATTATGTCCATGTACAGTAAAAGACTTACCTCTATCTAATAGTTCTCTGAACGTAGATACATACTCCTTGTAGATAAATCACAATGCTCCTCTCATGGACATCATTAATGTTATTTGACATACTTCTACTATAAAACATTCAAATCAACTTCAATTGTGATTCAAAGTACGTATTCAAAATTTCAGATCCCTATCAATAATAACCCCTAATAGTTTTACATCCTTACTCTCCCATAGTAAGTTACCTCCTAACAAAGCAAACACATATTCAGACTTAAAATCCAGAAACAATTAGGTGGCATTTTGTCAGGATTCATATTCATGTAGTTATTCTGAAACCAAACAAGTGCCTCCTCGGAATGGTTTTCCAATTTAGTTTAGACATAAGGGTTTGTATAATCGGCAAAATTACACATAATATCAACATCAGTAAGTATAAAAAATAGATCATTTATGTATATATTAAAATGCAGAGATCCTAAAACCGATCCCTGTGGAACACCTTGTATCAGTTCAGTCCATGAGCTAAGGTATGAATCAATTTTGACACTTTGCCAGCTTAAAATTCACTTCAATGAATTCTTGCTAAAGCCATAGGTGCGTAGTTAAACGATAAGAAGTTCATGATTAATTGTATCGAAAGCCTTGGAAAGATCCATTAATATTGTTGCAACATTGCCTTTCCTATCAAGTGACTTATTCTATTCCTCTATGGAAGCTTCCAGGGCTGTTTGGGTAACAATATTTATTAAGGATATAAAAATGTCTGTCGTAAGAAATAACGCTAATAATAACAATAATAATAATCATAATACGATTGAATCATCATAATACAGTTGACTCTTGATGAGTGGAATGGATAAGCGAGATTGGTTCAGTAACAAATGTTCCACTAATCCGAGGTTCAACCATAATTAACAATAATAAGGGAAAAACGTATTTTCAAAGCAGTAAGATGGAGACCAAGAATCATCAACGGCTTAGCATTAGGAGGCTATATAGAAGGATGGTGATCGAATATTGACTCACCTTAATGCCTTAACTGGAGTCTAAATAAAGGCCAACATCGTAATCAAGTAAACATCCTGACTTCAGTTATAGTGTATTTCGTACATACAAGTATTAGACAAATACACCTCTCAGAAAATGAGTACGGTTCGATAAGTTGGTCACATAAATTTGATTCATCAAGAAATATGATTTATCACACTTCGACAGAATAGCATAAAGGATGCTTATCAAATTTCTTAATAGCAATATCAATTGCTACTGATATCAAGAGATTTTTGAAATCGTTTTGATTGTTTTGATTGTTTCATCTGAAATAACCTCTCCGTTTTCAACTAGAGTGATTTTGGAGGAAGAAGCTCCCTTGTCTGTTAAGAATGGCTTAACAGTGTTCCAGAACGTTTTGTTGTCTGTGATTTTATCTAAACTTCGGCTATTAAAATATTTCTTATAGAGTTTACTACAGTATTTGCTCTGCTTTTTAAATTTGTGTAAACAATCATTAGTTTTAAACTTCAAATATTAAGTTTCTAATTCTGAGCATTTTATAATGGCTGTTCTCAGAGCTTTTGTCATGTGTATGGCACATGATTGATTGCAGAGTTTTCTGCTTTATAGGAGCATGTTTGTTCAAAGCCTTCAAGAAAGTAGTTTCAAACTAACATGACAAAGGGCCTTGCTTAAGACATCTTAGGAGGTCCTGTTTGAATTCAAGCTGTTGAAAGTGTTTATAATCTCTGTTTTATTTTATTTTATTTATTAACCGAATTTTCATTTACAGGATAAACTTTTCAAAAATTTACAATTTTTGTTATCGTTATGTGTCCTGTCACTACATAAACGTTGATGCCCTCATCCAAGGATTCTACCGATGAACTAAAAGAAATCTGGAGTAAACTCTAGATTACTTCAGGTTGTTTGTTTAGCAGATAACATCAATGCCCATGTAGTATAGATAGACAGAGACAGTGAAAGTTGAAGGTTTGGAATGAATATATATGAAAAAAGTTGAAAAAGAAATAAAATGTAAAAATATACGAAGCTCAACACTATTGGCAGCGAAAACATGTCGAAGAGAAAAATGAGAGCATAATATGTAATACAACTGATCTCAAACGCTAAAAAACAGGCAGAAGCTTGAACCTAGCTAAGCAATATGTAAGAATAAGGCTGTAAATGATCATAAGTAAACATATCACTGAAGTACTATCGATAAAAATGAAATTTAACTAGTTCGTTAAATTTGGAGCTGTCAACTTCTTTACGTACCTCGTACCTCCAAAGGAAGTTCGTTAAAAATTGGCAGCGAAAACATGTCGAAGAGAAAAATGAGAGCATAATATGTAATACAACTGATCTCAAACGCTAAAAAACAGGCAGAAGCTTGAACCTAGCTAAGCAATATGTAAGAATAAGGCTGTAAATGATCATAAGTAAACATATCACTGAAGTACTATCGATAAAAATGAAATTTAACTAGTTCGTTAAATTTGGAGCTGTCAACTTCTTTACGTACCTCGTACCTCCAAAGGAAGTTCGTTAAAAAGTTTAGCTCCAATATAAGAAAATAAACCCCTGGCATATTCTAGTGGCAGCCTTGGTAATAGAAGAAGATTACCATGGTTTCGGGTAGACTTGCCGTGATTCATTTATTTAAATATTTAATGAACAAGTCGCAAACATCGCCATCTAAACATGCTTTGATGAACTCACATGAACGTTTTTTCACCATTTCTACAGAAGATGGAGTACTAAGTTTTTTATGACAGCTCTACTGTGGCATGAGTGAAGTTTATAACACTGACTCTGAGTTTGATTTAGAGTTAGAAATCCACAAAAGGTTAACGTAGGTACTATCATAGATTGGTAAATCAATTTTGCAGCAGTTTGGGTAAGTTGAAAACGAAGTTTATTCAATAATCTCAGTTTGCTCGTTGCTTTCTTGTACGTAGCTTCACAATGACTGTTTAAGTTCAATGTCTGATCGATTTGAACGACTTTGAACGACTTTGTGATATTTACGAACTTGAAAGAGTCATATGTGATGGTTATTTCTGTTTTCTTATTTTTTTAAACAGGGTGTCTGCCGGATCAGGGAAATCAGGGAAATATCAGGGAAAAACATTTTGGGAAAAAAGTCAGGGAAAAATCAGGGAAGTTTTGGGAAAATCAGGGAAAGTCAGCTTTAAATCAGGGAAATCAAATGCAGTCCACTCGTAGTCCCTTATCAAGCCAAATAAACAAACAAACAAAATTTTCTTGCTTGGCGCCAACCATGGTGGCACCTATGGGAGTTGCTAAATCTCATTTCCCCCTTAAATTCGTTCCACCGCCCATGCACTTGTAGTATACTTAAAAGTTTAGTTAGCAGAATTACCGATTTACATCTTACTTCAGAGTTCGGATTAGTGGGGGGGATAGGTTTTTCCTTACAAGAGGGGGTAAAAGCATATCTGGTGATGGCCTTTGCTTGGGGGAAGGGGGCACCGGGGGTAGGAGGACACTGTGTAGAGTTACCTTAAAACGTATTTGTATGGATTTTTTGAAGAAAAAGCATTGCAGAAAATGATTCCTTTTGAGTCCATCTGAGCTGAAAAATCAGGGAAATCTGAAAACTTTCCAGGAAAATATCAGGGAAAATTGCTCTTAATTTTTGGCAGACACCCTGTTAAAGCTGGAGCTGCGCCAAACAACATGGCCTCGGTTTTTCTTTTACTGAGATATAGGAAGAGTTCTTTTTCCTTACACCAATCTGATAGTCTTTACATGTCCGGCGAAATAAGGGTTTCTATAAGGAACAAGTGCTAACCGGCAATGAAAATGACTGTAACATCAGCGTAATTTATCGTTCCTGCATGCTTCAGACACAAACTGAGATCATTAAAAAACACGATAAACATTTGTGGACCCAGGATTGAGCCCTGTGGCACACCACTCAATACAAACATTTCTTCAGATAAACAATTTTCATACGAAACTCTATGAGATCTACCAAAAAGGTTGTTCCTAAACCATTCCAGCTCAGTATTACTAACTCCATAGCTCTCAAGTTTATCCAAAATCTTCCCATGATTCAGTGTATCGATGGCTTTACTGAGGTCGAAAATAACTGCCCGACCAATTTACCTTAGTTTACTTTCATCTTGATTCGATCTAAAAACAATGTTGCAGCCATTTTCCTTGATCTATAACCTTAGCGCGTTTCCAGTCTGCAGGGTACACACCAGTGTTGAAGGATGTATTGATGATGTTGGCTAGAGATTTACCGAGTACAAATATGGAATATCATCAAGTCCTGTTGACCTTTCCTTTTCAATGACCTCAATTGCTTTATCACGTCTTTTTCAATTACGTTGCGAAAGCGAAATACCTTTAGTGTTCTGAGTATATAGCTTTGTGTCGATAATTCCAAACTCGATCACCGAGCTCAAATACAGTTCTTTTAAGTTTTGATACGATTCCTGTGAAATATGACCAAAATGCGTTTGCTATTTTTTCAGGGTTGTTGGTTTCAGATGAGTCAGGATTATATGTGCGGATTCATTTAAAAGTTTTTTGTGAAAACTGTTCTTTGCTTTTTTTAACATTATATTTACTTCATGGCGCTTAAGCTTTTACATCTGGATGTCTCTTTCCAACTTAGTTTTACGAGATTTACAAAGCAACTGATATCTAGTATTCATATGCTTTTTAAAGTTGATATTAATCAGCGGTGATGATTGTCCACGTATTTATTTTGTAATTTTAGGAGCGAATTGGTCTAGCAGTATCAGAAAAATATTTTTCATATATTTCCAGGTGTAATTTGAATTATTAGAGCTGTAAACAGGTTGCCAGTTTGATCCCTCGAGCGATTTGACAAACACTTCCTTGTTAAAATCTTTAAAGTTGGGACATTCGATTTCCTTAGTTTGAAATTTTGATGGTTAATCTTTCTAATTAGTCCCACGGCATCGTGATCGCTAAATGCAGTACGTATAACTGTTGTGTGTCTTATGATGTGTGAATTATTCGATAAAATAGCGTTAATTAGAGTTGCGGTGTCATCTGAGATGCATGTAGGCTCAATTATCAGTTGTTTAAACCATACAAAATCAATGTGTCTTTAAAAGCTCTGTGATGATTCTCTATAAGGTAGTTAATGTTAATGTCGGCCATAATAATTACTTCCTTTGAACTCTTGGTTGCTACTGACAACATGTCGTTAAAACTGCTAGTGAAGTCTTTGTGTAAGTAAGAAGAGCTGTCAGGGGGTCGTCATACTATACATATCAAAAAACTCTTTGACTGTTCTGGAATGATTTCAATCCACATACATTATATTTCCTTGGACTGTACAACAAGTATAAGACAAGATGGCGACAGGACGTGTATTCTTGCTCCCAATATTACTAATATTATACTAGCTTTTTTGAAGAAGAAAACTACTTTTATCAGTGGAGATGTTTATGGTGTTGTCTTCGAACATAAATACAAGACAGATTCTATTATTTTTGAGGATATTTATGCATTTTCAAGCCTGTGGGCGACAAGAAAAAACGTAAACATAAAGCTACGAAATTTATCCCCGTATTTCTCGTTAGTAATACTTGGCTTGGCTGGTAAGAAAGAATTATTAGAGGATTTTTTGTTTGCAAATAATACTAAAATGTTTGGAGTTACTGAAACTTTGTTAAACGATTCACTACCAACCTCGCTAGATAACATCAGGGGGTATCAGTTTGAACGGAAAGATCGAGTAAATAATAAAGGAGGCGGAACAGGAGCTTACATCAAGGATGGAATCAAGTACGTTAGGAGACATGATCTTGAAAAGGCAAATATTGAGGCTATCTGGATTGAAATCAAACAGAAAAGCTCAAAAAGCGTGTATCGACCCCCGGATAGTAGTAAACATTTTAGTAAAAGTTTTGAAAATGATTTTATTAGTTCGATCGTTAAAGTTAATCCGGAAAATAAAGAGTGTATCATTCTCGGTGATCTCAACATTAATTACCTCCATAAAAGATCGCACCAACCATTCAAAGAAGCATTAGCTATCGAAGGGTCTAACCCTAACAAATTATCAAAGACCCAACCAGAATTACAGTCGAATCACAGATACTCATTGACGTCATTTTAACAAATTGCCCAGAGAGCATTTGTGACACTAAAATAGTACAATCGTCCCTTAGCGATCATGACATCATTCGCTGTAAAAGAAAAGTAAACAACATCAAGATTCCAGATGTCACAATAAAATGTTGTGATTACTCTAACTACGACCCTGAGAAGGTTAATGACGATCTTTCCAACGCAAACTGGAGTGCTGTATATGACACAAATGACGCAAACACTGCAAGGAATTCATTGGAATCTATATTAACTGAAACTATTAAGAAACACGCCGCCATCACCACCAAACGTGTTAAAGGCAAGCTTTCGCCTTGGCTTACCCCAGACTTAAAGGGAGAGATGCACCATCGGGACTCCCTTCATCGTAAGTTCTGGTCCACAAAATCCAAGACAGACTTTGAGAAATATTAACGTCAAAGAAATAAAACCAAAGATCTTGTAATAACCACCGCCAAACAGTGCTAAAAGAATCAGCAAATGACTCTCAAAAGTTCTGGAAGGCTATAAAGAATATTTTCCCTCGAAAGAAAAACTTTCATGTTCATTATTGATGGTTTAACATGCTCTGATCCGAAAATCATTGCATCTCGTATTAGCAGTTTTTTCTCGGTTATTTCTAGAAAATTAAAAGAAAGTTCTATATTACTGAAGAACTTTGTTTGGGCACAACCTTATAAAAATCAGAACAAAACGGACACAAAATTCAAATTCTAACCTATCACCGTAAATGAAACTTTCAAATATCTCAAAACAGTGCAACGAAAGAAAGCAGAGGGTATCGATGATCTTCCTCGGGATACTTGAAAGACAGTGCAATTATCATCGCAAAGCTATTAACATATGTAAATAACTTGTGCCTTAAATATGGGACTTTTGCAGAGAAATTCAAGATCGCAAAAAATAACCCCAGTTTATAAGAGTGGTTCTAAACATGAAATGGAAAACTATAGACTAATTTCAGTATTACCTATATGTTCAAAAATCTTAGAGCGCTGTATACATTCACAACTGATGGACTATTTAGAGGAACATAAATTACTATCCGATCATCAATTTGGCTTCCATCAAAAAAGAAGCACCAAGATTGCATCAACCATTTTTCTCGATGACATTAGGAGAAATATGGATGCTGGAAAGCTAACAGGTGCTATCTTTATTGACTTAAGTAAGGCCTTTGAAACCTTGAGTCATAGCCAAATTATTACCAACCTCTCCACCTATGGCATACATGGAACTGAAAAGGAACTCTTCACCAAATGCCTTTTTAATAGAAAACAAGTGATTATTTCCTCAAACGAATTGTCCACAGCTGAAACTGTAACAGATGGAGTACCACATGGTTCAATTCTAGGCCCTCTCCTTTTCATGCTCAGCTTCAACGATATTGATAAAGTTATTATGTACGCAGATGACACACTAATTTACACTTCTTCCAAGGATAAAATGATGCTACAGGGAAAACTATCGGATGACTTTAAAAGAGTGGCTGGGCTAGAAGCAAACGAGCTCATTATCAACATGAAACCCGGTAAAACAGAGTGTATGATCTTTGGAACACCCCAAAGAGTAAAGAATCCTGAAATGGAAATAAATTATCGTGACCGTACCATTTCCAATGCAACGTACAAATATCTTGGAATTTTACTGGATCACTCACTCAACCTAATCACTCATAATAATACCACCTACAAATATCTTGTATATAGTATTTTTGAATTGGCCATCCTGTATGAATATTCGTTATAAATAAATAAATAAATAAATAAATTAATTAATTAATTAATTAATTAATTAATTAATTAATTAATTAATTAATAAATAAATAAATAAATAAATAAATAAATAAATAAATAAATAAATAAATAAGTATATTCATTTCCCGAAATGGAAACGAAAGTGTTCCTGATTTTGAAATTTGTTCCCGTTCTTAAATCTTGTCTTTTTTGGTGGTTTTGTTTCGGGAACATGTTCCCGTTAATTAAATTTCCAATATTTAATATCGGGAACGT
>JAUCNQ010058894.1:0-12790 GCA_032352715.1 Bougainvillia muscus | reverse complement strand
TCTCCAGACTTGAAGACTGGCAGTACTTTAGCAATTTTAAGTTTATCAGGAAAAATCCCTGTGTTAAAAGATTTATTGAAAATATGACATAATATGTCCCTGTCCCTTATTAATAATATTGATAATATTATCTTTAGGTGGCTGCTTAAAGGATCAAGGGCTAAGTTTTTAATCAATGCAGATACTACATAGACTTCATGACGCAAGGAAATTCCCTACAGAATTAAAACATGACAAGAGACCAACAAAAAAACATACTTAAACTAAGACGTCTATTAGATAATAATTCGGGTCGTTTATTGTATGGAATGATTTACTGCATCCAAGCCGGCACACGACCAATATTAACGTCTAATATACGTCTTAACGACGTCCTCTATTAGACGTCACTCAAATATTCCCACTGGGATGAAACACCAGGCTATTCTTTTAGTCAATGTTTGACGGTGGAGAACTACAGGATTACCAATTGGCAGCATGATTTCTATGTAGTGACTTTAAAACTACTAGACAAAATTGATAAATTGAAAATGTTGCAAATTTTAATCAGGCAACCCCAGCGCTGAATTGCGTTGGCTCTAGATTTGTAGCGGTATTGATACCAAAAGGCATATTATTTCTATCTGATTTTGCATTGTTGTGAAATAGTAATAGCATGAGTTCTTTAGGTGACTGGTTTAAAGATTGAGGGAGAAGTTTGTAATGAATACAGACAGTTTTGAACCTTACTTCAAAGTAAGACATCTAGTATTTTTATTGACTGGTTCCACAACAATTCTTTCATATTGGTATAACTATATCTTGTCTCCAAGGAATATAATCTTCTGTTAAGAGACCGTCTATAAAATTTGTAAGGACATTCGTATTAATTATCATTCAGAAGAAGTGCCTTTGTGAAAACTAAGGACACGTTTACATGAAGACTTTCCATAGGCGAAATGAACTATCATGGCCTCTGTGATTAAGCCATGACAGTTCATTTCGCCCGCAACGATTTTCCATATAAACATGTCCTTAGTATGCATAAAGGAAACTTCTTCAAGTGTGCATAAAGGAAACTTCATCACGAAAACGATACGATTTACGATACAAATATTTGTAGTAGCACATCACATCACCACTATGTTACTTTTCCTTCATCACTTTTATGCTGTGTAAGAAGGTAAAACTACTTACGAAATGATCACATTGCTTCACCAGAAAAGTATAAACACGAATTTTCATAGGTATTATTTTACTCTAAAATACAATATTTTTAAATACATAAATACATAAATTATTAATCATAATACTATAATCAGACAAACCGTAAAAGCTCAAATAAACGCCCATGCTAAATTAAACGGCCATAAGCTTTTGCGGTAAAAATAACGGTTACATTGACAACATTTTTAATCTCGTTAAATACATGATAGCTGATCAATTCTAGTTGAAAAGGAAATACACGCATGCTACCTATTTTAAATAAAGCTGGAAAAGAACTGACTTATTTGATAAATGAACTGACAAATACTTGGATGGTCTCTTAGGTATATTTTATTTCTTTAATATCTCTTTCATGAAAGCATGGAAAACAAATCTCAATAAAATAATGTCTAAACTAAAGTTATGAGGACAGTATAAGACCCATCTGATATGGGTAAATATTTACGTGAATAAGCCCCATAAATATTTGCAATACATGCACTTTCAGTTGTGGATTCAGCCCTAGTCAGAACAGCACAATGAAGAACTAAACGTTTTAATTCTTAATAGCTTGTGTATCATAATGGGTCTTCAAAGACACTTTATCATACAAAAGCAATTAAAAATTAATGAGTTTGAGCATGCTTTCAATCTCCATTCTATTGCTTTGACTAGGTAAAAGCATGTTCTGAGTCCGCCTCTGAATTTTGCATCATAATTCAAGGGGCAGCATCTATTTGGAGAACGCTTAAAAGCTTAACATTTTCATTGCTAATGAACCTTCATAACAATACAGTTAAAACTTATGTGGATCACCCGATATACATGAAAATTGGCTTCAATAAAGAGCACCAGTCTAAGGACCCGTCTCAAAAGATCGCATTTTAAATTCGCTTCATTCTTATCAATTTTCTATCCAGAAGAAGTTTTCTTTGTGCATACAAGGTATTGAAATAAAAGGATTTGGTAAGCGAATTAAAAATACTTTTTTAGAAAGCCTTAAGAGAGATTACTATTACGGAGACAGTACATAGGTAATTCATAGGTGATTTATATACAGAGTGGCACTGTCAGTAATAAAAAACATTATTACAATAAAAGGTAAAGTAATTTATCTGATAAAAGTATTTCATGACGTCACCATGTGGATAAATCGGCTCTTAACACTCCAACCATCTGCCGAAAGAGCCAGTAGGGTTAAGTTGGTGTAGGTTCTATCTTCACTACTTCTATTAAATCACATTTATTGTCTTAACACTTTCACTGTATGTGTACATTAACAATGTTTATAACAGCAGTCAGAGTCCAATCTACAAAATGAGGGCATCGTCCGATCAGTATAATAAGATGGGAAATATTTATGTAAAATTGCCCTAAAAACACCCAGTTTGTAAAGAAAACTAAGTAACTAAGTAAGTAAGATTTATTCACCATCAGACAAAAAATTTTAAAATTACAAATACAATCATGCCAATTAAAATAAAATAGAAGGAATCATAAGAAAATAACAAAGCTTAAAAAAGGTAACTGATGGTCAGGATAACACCAGGCAAGCGGTGAAGCTTTATTTTCATTGTGGTCCTGGTCCTAGACATTTTTAGACTCTTTTACATCATTTTACCATCACAATCCAAGGTTAGTGTCCAATTGGAGGAAGCTTATTCGGGTTGGATTATTAATTTTTATAACGAATCTATGTTATTCCCATCAATTCATAAAAAGAGGACACACTTTAGGGGTTTGGATACTGTTCTAACTCAATTATAGCAAATAACTTGATTCCGTTTTCTTCTATGGTGACATGGTTTGCAATACTTTCCCTCGGAATGTTAAAATCTGCTCATAATATGGGATGCCAGTTTTAGATTGAATTTTGTATTTTAAAACTTCAACAAGATCAGAAAAATTAATGTTGCAATCAATAAATGTTGTGTCGTTACTCAGTTTGTTTCTTACAATGACTCCACCAGAACAGGAAACAAAACAACACCTGTAAGAACGTGAAGAAACGACATCTGAAACCTCAACATATCGTCCATCTTGAGAAACAACATAGACAGCTATTCCATAACCATGTTTTATTTTGTGAGATGAAAGGCTACCTGTTTTATTCAAAAACCCTTGATAATACGTATGATTACATCTTATGCATTCTTCTTGAAGGAAAAATATTTCCCGAGATTCACTAGTTGTTGAACACTTTTAGCATTTGTTAGCATTTGTATTCTTCTACAAAGAGTAGTTATAGTTTCATCCGGTTCCAGAAAAAGTTGGAAATGTTGGTTATCCCCTGAAGTATCTGGGTGATAGACAATGAAATCAATTGTTATTTTTTCTTTGTTGACGGAAGCCATTATAAATGATGGCTATAAAAATAATATAAGGTAAATGCTCCTATAAACGCCCTCACTCTTTTTACGCCTCCCTCTATTCAACGCCCCCTCCCCCGCCCTAAATACCATAAATGTTTATAAGCGCCTCCCTTTTTTAAACGCTCCCTCTAATAGAAGCCAAGTAATACAAGTCTAATTTAGCGTCGGAGCAGTTGAATTAGGGTAATGTTTATGAAGACTACAATCTGGGAGAAAATATTAGGCACTTTATAGTTTTTCTGGCTTAGGGGAGAATTGCAGCCACTCTTTGGAACTTTTGGCGTATAGAAACGCTCGAACGTATGAATGTGAAACTTTGTCAGATCAATTCTTGTCAGAAAGACTTGGTAATTTGAGATTTCAACGAAGAACCGATTTAGCCTTCTACCAGATCCAGCACCAAGTAGCATGAAACTGGCTTAAAATCGAGTTTTCAACGGTGGGGTCGTCCACGCCTCGTGAAAAAGACCACGAGCAAGAAATTAACTCAAAACCCAAGATCTGAAGTCTTAAGGCTACTATGATCATGTGAGCTGATCAGCAAGCTGGTTGGAAACCATCTTCGAGGTTATAAAAATAAGAATAATTTAAGTTGTGGTGCTCCGGTTGTCCATTCCGTAGCAATGTTCCAAAATATTGTGTCCAGCATTGTCTGAAAAATGTAAAATTGGCCATATTTCTCGAATTTCCTGTCAAGATTTCATGAAAATTTCATTTTTAGCAATTACAGGTCGTTTTCCGTTTTTTCAGACAATCTGGGACAAAATATTTGGCACTTTATAGCTTTTCTGGCTTAGGGGAGAATTGCAGCCACTCTTTGGAACTTTTGGCGTATAGAAACGCTCGAACGTATGAATGTGAAACTTTGTCAGATCAATGCTTGTGAGAAAGACTTGGTAATTTGAGATTTCAAAGAAGAACCGATTAAGCCTTCTACCAGATCCGGCACCTAGTAGCATAAAACTGGCTTAAAATCTAGTTTTCAACGGTGGGGTCGTCCACGCCTCGTGAAAAAGACCACGAGCAAGTAATCAACTCAAAACCCAAGATCTGAAGTCTCAAGTCTACTACGATCATGCGAGCTGATCAGCGAACTGGTTGAAAATCATCTTCGAGGTTATAAAAATAAGAATAGTTTAAGTTGTGGTGCTCCGGTTGTCTATTCTGTTGCAATGTTCCAAAATATTTTGTCCAGCATTGTAGGTATTTTGAGGACTATTTTATACCACCTGCAACTTCGTAATTCAAGACGCTTAAAATGCCTAGATTAATATATAAATGTTCACCTTTAGAATAAGTGTCTACGAAGACACATTTCATAATGTGTAATGACATGTATTGCATAACTAATTTTCTACTAGAAATTGTATCATTGTCGTCAGCCCTGTGGTAAGAAATATTATACTATGTATTGAAAAAGACACTTCTTAAGACTGAAAATTAATACAAACGTACATGCAAATGTTATAGACGGTCTCTAACAACGTATTTAAAAAGCCCTTCTTCAGATGAAATAGATATGAATTTTCATGCAAATTTTGTGGGCGATCTCTTACCATTATCAACGCGAAGTTTATAATTGTGCACAAGTCCACCTCATTAAGAGGAGTATTGAAAAATTTGACTGGACCAGGGCCTTTGAACACCTCAGTATTAACGACCAAATAGAACTTCTAAAAAAATACACTGTTCATAATAGTTAAGAACTTCATTCCACACGAAACAATTAAATGTAGCTCTAAAAAGGGGCCCCTTGGATGGCCAAAGAAATAAAAAGTGTACTTAAACACAAGAATAGATTATACAAGAAGCATATCTCCGGTGGTTTGAAGCCTGAAGATGAAATTAAGCTGAGAGAAAGCTCAAATGATGTTTCTAATCTAATAGAAAGCACAAGACCCTCTTATTTTACAAGTCTTGGAGAACGTTTGAATGGCCCTAAAACGTATTGGTCTATCTTAAAACATGTAATGAACAAAGTAAAAATACCTACAGTCCCATCCCTTCTTGTGAACGGTATTTTTGTGACCGATTTTAGGGAAAAGGCTGGCATCTTTAATGCTTTTTTTTGTTGAACAATGCAATATCCTAGAAAACGGAAGTACCATTCATGATATTAGTTACCAGACTAACAAGCGCATTAGTAATATCACTTTTTTCACACTCTGACTTACCTAAAATCATTAAGAACTTGAATCCGAATAAAGCGCATGGTCATGATAATATTTCTATTAAGATGATCCAAATGTGTGGTGATTCCTAAATTCGGCCATTAAAATATATTTTTGAAACATTTGTCAGATCAGGCTGTTTTCCTGATTCTTGGAAAAAAGGAAATATTATCCCTGCTCACAAGAAGGAAAGTAAAAACATTGTTAAGAACTACAGACCGATTTCACTCTTGGCGATATTTGGGAAAATATTTGAAAAAGTTATCTATAACAACTTATTTGAATGTTTTCTAGAGAATAAGTTTTTATCTGATAAACAATCAGGCTTCCGTACAGACGATTCCAGCATCCCACAATTACTTGCCATCAGTCATGATATATTTAAGTCATTTGATGTTAATTCTTCTCTCGAAACTAGAGGTGTGTTTCTTGATATATCAAAGGCGTTCGATAAAGTTTGGCACAAAGGTCTTTTTTATAAATTAAAATGTTATGGTGTGGACGGCGGGTTTTACGATATCTTAGAATATTAATTGCAGGATCACAAGTAGAAAGTAGTTTTATGTGGTCAGTCATCTAGTTGGCTTAATGTTAATGCCGGTATTTCACAAGGCTATGTCTTCGGTCCGCTCCTTTTCTTAATTTATATTAATGATCTACCCGAAAACATTGTTTCAGTATTAAACTGTTTGCTGATGACACGTCTATTTTTTCCACTTTTCGAGATAAAACAAAGTCTTGTGCTGACTTAAATCAAGATCTTCAAACTATAAAAGAGTGCGCTTTCCAATGGAAAATGGCGTTTAACCCAGATCCTAATAAACAAGCTACAGAGGTTATTTTCTCGCGAAAAACGAAACCGGTTATTCACCCTCCTTTGTATTTTAATGACGCTACCGTTGCATCTCTTCCGATACAGAAACATCTTGGATTAGTCCTAGATAAAAAACTTACTTTTAATCACCATTTGAATGAAAAGTTATCAAAAGCTAATAATGGTATATCACTTATTAAACGTTTGCATAAATATCTTCGACGAAGTCAGTCCAGTCCCACAATGACAGTTTTTGCAATAAGATTGAATCTGTCCAATATAATGCTGCCCTTGCCATTACTGGCGCCATTAAAGGTTCTTCCCGTCAAAGTCTATATCAGGAACTTGGTTAAGAAAGTCTTGGCGAAAGGCGTTGGTATCGCGGATTTTTATTTTTTTTATGGTAATTTACCTGATTATTTGTGTTCGCTGCTTCCTATGAAACAATTTTCTTATAATCCTGCTTGAGGCAGTTTGTTTAGAAACTTTAAAATTAACAGTGGATATTTTAAGAATTCATTTTTTTCCGTACTGCGTTGAAGAGTGGAATAAACTAGCACCATAATTGAAGAATTCCCCATCGATCTCGAAGTTTAAAAATGGTCTTCTTGCTTTTGTTAGACCAAAAATGCGCCAAGATTATAGAATTACTGATCCTCTCGGCCTGAAACTATTAACTAGCTTGCGTGTCAATCTTAGTCATCTTAGAGAGCATAGATTTCGGCATAATTTCCTTGATATCCTAAATCCTCTTTGCAGTTGTGATCTTTGACAATATTACAAATATAATAGGTTCAGTATCCAATCTTTTAGATGCGAAACTTGTTGACTTACTTCTTTATGGTAATGATGTCTGCAGTACAGAACAAAATGCTTCTGTGTTGCAAAACACAATTATTTTTCTGAAGTCATCTGAGAGAATTGATATCCCATGGTTGTAAGAAAAAAAAGAAAATACTTTTTTTCCTACTTGACAAACCTCACAGCACTGTTTCTTTTAATTTTATTTACCATTATATTTATATTATTTATATTATTTATATTATTTATATTTTACTTCTTCTTTTTTTTTTCTTTTTTACCGTGGGGTAGGTATCAAGTGTGTTTGTATCTGTCCCTTCTTAAGTTTTGTAATTTGTATTTACAAATAGAAAAAAAGAAAAATCTCTTACCAAATTATTGTTCCAAATTGATGACAATAATTGAAAACATCACCAATCATTATTGGAGCCAGAGATGTTTGAGCTGTTAAAAAACTTAACAAAGTTCATAAGTCTTAAATCAATACAGATACTTCCTTTCGTGACTCAAGGAAATTCCCAACAGAATTCACAAATAATAACTGGACTACATAAATTCTGCTTTAAAATGAAATGACATCTGTTACTTGTGTAATCAATGCAAAAATAGTTTAAATAGCCATATTCACGTAAAGAAATTGAAAGAATTTATGTAATCTATATTCGATTACATCAACGGTATAAATTGACACAACTGGTATGTTGTCTGTAGTGCGAAAACGGAAGCTTGCTTAAGTTAAAAACAAATCGTAGAGAAGCACAAAGGGAAATTAATATTTCTCTAAAATAAAACAAGGAAAAATGAGGGCAAGATATTTATTTCGAAATTTGTTTTCAGACCAATAGCAGTGGATAATTCGCTTGGTAACTGAGCAAGACGGCTTTAAGAACATATGCGCTGAATGGTTATGCAATGAAGAATCTTCCACTAGACACATCAATTGAGACACTTAGGAAGTAAATGGTACTGAAAGCTAAATGGTGCAACATATCAGATAATTACGAGAAATGAAGTGGCTTGGGACCTAGAAAATAACCCTCTAGTTTCTATTTTCTCAGAAACAAACAGAAATCAGATTCAGCTGCATCTAGTGGTGGATTCTCGTTCAACCTAGTTGCAACCGGCGATGATAAGAATGATCACTCGGCAGGACAAGAATCTGACCAAAATTCCGATGCAGATGACGATACTCTTCTCTTCGTAAGACCGATAGGATTTTTTATCAAAGCCGTCACACTTTTCGTCACTTTTCCTCAGTTTAGAAACAGACATTTCCAAAGTAATTAGCTATCTAATCGTAGTAAAATTTGAAGTTTTATGTGATCTATTTAGTTTTCTCGTCGTTTGCATAACATATAAAGTCAGGTCTTCAACAGTTATGTAGTTCACAGTTTCCACGCTAGACTACACAACTTTAAGGAAGCTGTGTTGACATAACTTTTATGTAGCCTCAGTGTGGAAAGGGCTATTGTTTAGTATTCTAATGCGCCAAACGGTTAAGGTTTTTAAATAAGAGGCCAACAATAAGCCATATATTTATGCCGGAAATAATTTGTTAATTTTTGGTAGCTGCTTTAATTGAGGGAGAGGTTTTTAATCAATACAGACGCAGTCTGTAATTTTACCTCAAATCAGATACTGTAGGTGGCAAAATTTTCCTTCGCCCCGCAACCATTGCGGGGGCATAAGTCCATTACTTCTAGACCCACCACCCCTCCCGCCCCTCCCCCACACACGCACACTTTGAAAACAGTGTCGTAGGTCCTTCACCACGAAGCACAACAAACTCTTCGCGTTTCATGTTGCTACTGGATGATAAGAATACGGACATAATTTTTCAAATGAAAACAAAAACATATATTGCACAGAAACTCAAGAAGATCAATCGAATAATTATAAAAACTTTGAGCCTGTATAGTGGTTTTAGATTTTCCTTTTGTAAAGTTGTCAGTTTCAAACAATAGAACAACAAGAGAGAAATTTAGTAAAGTTTGAATAAATAGAACACGTTTGCTTGATTGGGAGAATTTGACGTTATCAACCTATGTTTGGTTTGTTTAACTCAATGTACGTGTGGAAAAGACTTTCGTCCCATTCCCTGTTTTTCAAAGAGCGAATCTGTGGTCTCCAGACTGCAGTGTATTTCTTAATTTTCGTATAGACCATAACAACTGTTTAATTTAGTACCGTATTGGCATTTCAGACTAAATCCTGATAAAAACATGCTGACATCATAAGATTTGGCACGCGTTAAGAATGCAACACGTAGAATCGAAATGTTGAACAATTAAATTGTACTCAATGTGATTTTTGCAGACGTCAGCATCTTTATTTGTAAGGAATAAAATTTAGTGTAAAGTAGGTTTAACGATTCAGAAAACTAAAGGAATGGTCTCTTATATGCAATTTATGCAAAAAGATTTTTTACCCAGACCCATCCCATGAGCTGCTTTCACGCGCCAAACGTGATAAAAGGTTTTTGTATGACCTCATATGATTTTTTAAATTTGATGACGTAAGCCCGTAGTTTTTATTATGAATAACTTTCAGTTCAAGTTTCATTCCCATTTGCGTATTTGTTCGTAAGATTTCAGTAATTGATTTAAGGGATACCTATGGGAATTTCTGACCAATTGCGACAAAATAATCCTATCTCAGGACCAGCTTTACCTGGAATTTCGAAATCCTTTAAAAGTCTTCACGAAAGATAATTAGGAAGTTATTAACAGTTTCAAAGTCATAGCAAAAAAAGTTATGAAAGTGAGAATATAGCCGTAGCCTAAAAAGCACCATTGGTAACTTCACCGACCTCTTTCCCTGGATGAAAGTCTTTAAATACATATATTTCAAGAACTAAAAGGGCACAGGAGCCCCAGTACCGGGTGTAAACAGATATTAAATAGCTGTTGAAAAATAAAAAAACAATGGTCTTCTTTTTCCTGATCTACTTTTTTAGGTAATTAAGAAGGAAGGTAGCCTGTTAGGCTGTCTTATACAGTAAATATAGAAAATCTTGGAAAACGGGATTTACGGCAATCTTGCATGGCGCAGAAGTTTGAGGGACCAGGCCACAAACCTCGTTCCCACCTCGTATGCATGACGTAATTGTTTTGGAAGGTGTAGCTCTATCTTTTTAGTTGAAAAAAGTTGACATTTATAATTACGCTGATGACAAACCCCTTTACACTAGTGGAATCTCTGTGTCCGAAGTTCAGAAGCTCCTAGAGGAGGCTTATTTGCAGGTTTTAGAATGTTTTTCCAATAATGGTTTGCAGTTGAACACATCTAAGTGCAAGCTCAATATATTTGGAAAACCCAGCAATGAACCTGATGTGTTATTGAATTTTGAATGGTATCAACGTGAAGGAAAGTTCTGCTGTGAAGCTCTTAGGTATCAATTTTGACAATAAACTCACTTACAGTGACCATAACGATAAACTGTGTAAGAGAGCACATGCCAAGATTAGTGCCCTGTCAAGGATGACAGGTCTCTTGTCATAAAAACAGCTAGGACTTGCTAGAAACGCTTTTATTAACAGTGATTTTAACTATTGTCCTCTAGTCTGGGTTTTTTCTAAGAGATCTTTAGTTGCCAACGGGATCATCTTTGTAATGGTGATGTATGGACGTTGTTATTTAGCTGTGCATCTTGCTATCCACTCGCAACATCTTTGGTTTTATTCTCAAAATAGATTGTAAGGAAGAGATGACTTTAGATATTCTATTCCCATTTTATTGTATATATATATTCATCGACTATAATAAAACAAATTGAATTGAACCTCGGAACGGTTGTGGCATGTCTCCGAATATTTCGTTCCTGCACTGACAAATGTCCCGCACCATCAATTAATTTCGAGTTTGTTTTACATTTTTCTCGCTTCCATGCGCCAATATGGCATTGTATACATCGAAATTCGGAAACTACTGCTTTCGATGCCCAATTTTACCGTCGTTGCTAAGATAAGTCCGACAAGTGACGGGTTTACCAAGTACCACCAATAAAGCATGGCTTTGACGAAAGCCGACTGTTTGATATTGGTGATATATATCTTAAACGAACTGAAAACTCTGTAAACACCGAGAAATTTATGGGGAATGGCTAGAAACGGTAAATTGTTTCGTAACTAAGAAGAACAAAACCGTCCGAAATACATGCCGAAAGCCAATTTTACGTACTTTACCGAATTTTTCATTATCTGTGCACCTACACTTTACTTTAGAGGAAACTTTAAATTTCCGATGACTACGGCTTTTGGTGGTACTTGGTAAACGTGCAATTTGGAGACATGTCATAACTAGGCCGGGAATTCGCGTGTGATTTTCATAATGGCATTGTGGAAGCGTAAAATAAACAAAACCTTAGAAGACAGTGTCGAGAGGCAAGAATGTAGGAAAAATAACCAAATATTGTTTGATTTCTGTTTACAACCAGTACTGGGGCTCCAAGGCCGTAATTAAACCAGAAATTAAGGGCTCCAAAGCGGATGCCAGTGACTGTGTTTGCAAGCAAAAAATTGATACTGCAATTAGACTTCAATCTTGTACCCAGTTTTTTTTTTATATACGTACTAAGAGCGACCCTGGTTACAAGGTTGTTCAGACCAATACAAATACAGTCAACTCTATTTCGAACAAATATTACGGACTACTCACTTAGACCAAAACACTGTCGTTATCTCGAATCTCGAAGTACCGAACTTCTGGCTATCTCAAACAAATTATCCAGTCCCGTGACTGTTTTTCTCTCGTTTTCTCGAACTTTTTTTAAAACCGTCAGCAAGATTATGCGTTTTGAAGCTATTACCGTAAATATAATAAACTCTCACTCTCGAATAAAGGCCTCTCTCCGATAAACGCCCAGTCAAAGAGTTGAAATATTAATAAACGCCCCTCTCTAATAAACGCCTCCGACAAGTCATTTCATGAATACAAACGGTGGATTCTTACCAATTCAATGCACTAGTACTAGTATGATCCATTTGGGCAATTTAACTGAAAATGAGGTTGAATTCTAATGAAATGCAATGGTCTTTGTCGAAGATGAAGAAGAAGACAACTTTATTGACAGTTGATAACAGTGGAATATAGAAAAATCATGTTGTATTTTCTAATAAACGCCCACCCCAAATTCTCCAAAATTAACTAAATGCTTCCTCTCTAATAAACGCCCCTCTCCAATAAATGGCCAGTCAAAAAGTCGAAATATTAAATAAACACCCCCGTTGTTTATTAGAGCATTCATGGTTACTGAAATGTTCGATTTGAATTTATTTAAAATCGAATATTTTGATTTGAAATGTTCAAAATGTCCGGAATTGATTGTTTAGTAGGTTCAGTTTCCATCACGTTTTTGTGCTGGAAGCATGCCACATAGGCGGACTCAGAACATGCTTTTACTTAGTCAAAGCAGTAGAATGGAGATTAAAAGCATGCTCAAACTCATT
>JAUCNQ010058893.1:0-13449 GCA_032352715.1 Bougainvillia muscus | reverse complement strand
AGCGTCCCAAAGGGTCTACAAGTGTTCCAGAAGCGTTTGAGAAGCGTTCCATATTGCTTAAAGCTAAATCCCTTTTTTGCAAAACATGTCACATATACTTACGCACAACCTTTTGAGCGGCCAGCACCATCAGTCAGGACTTCAACATGTTCAACAGTGGCAACTAAAAGAAATTTCACCATCTCAAATAAAACCTTATAAATCCTCTCAAAAATTGGCTTCATTGATATCAATTTTCATTTCAGAAGAAGAGCCAATGCGCATACCTTGTATGTACAGTGACCCTTCTTCTGAAATGAAAATGAAACAATTTGTGAAACGAATTAAAGCAAATTTTTGAGACGAACCATTTGAGAAACCGTAGTAGTTGCAAATAAAAAAACAAAAACTTTCTAACCCAGAATAACTCGTAGTGTCTACAGGGTTCGAATTAGCAGGTTTCAATTCGCAATTTTCAAATCAAATTGAACATTTTGCAAATTAAATGCACTGACAAATTTGTTTGTAAGCCATAGTTTTACTAATTTTAATAGTTATGCTATTAATAAGTTCAATAATCGACACCCTTAGTGAAAATATTTTCACCAGCAGACCCATTAGCTTAAAAACAAAATCATCTTCCCTTAACTCTATCTGACAGGGTGGGCTTTTTAGCCTGTGGCCATATTCACTTTCCGAATTTTTTTTGCAGAAATGGTATGGCTCTGAAACTTTGGATACCTCCCTAATAATTTTTTGGGAACACCTTGTTAAAATCCAAAATTATAGGTTAAGGTCGTTTTGAGAGACGACCTTTTTGTCGAAACTAGTCTTAAATTCACAAAGGAATCCTTTATAAAATCAATCACTAATATCTTACGAAACAATAATCAAGTTGACATTAAAATTTGACTAAAGTTTATTCATAATAAATACTACGAGCTGATGTCATCAAATTTCAAACTAAAATGATGTCATTTCCAAAAAAGAAGTTCTTATTACTTTTGGAACTTCAGAGCGGCTCAGGAAATGATTTTGAGCAAAAACTAATGACTTACTACTGAAAGCCCAGTCATTTAGCTTTCTAAATCTGAAAACACATTGAAAACCTTTTTCCAATCAAAAGTTATGGCCTAAAACCTATAACACACTAAAATTCATTGATCGTGAATACATCAGACACGAGCTGATATCAGCAAAAATCACAATGAGCATAATTCAAATTTTCGATATTTTGAATTTCCCTCTTATATTTTTCATGTGCGCCAAACTTTATGACGTTAACATGTTTCTACCAGAATTTAAGTAGGAGTGAGGCAAAAAGCACGGGGTCTAGGATTATCGAAAAAGCCTAGTATCAGAGGGTTAATTGGGAATATTTAGCAAATCAACTTTTTCTTTCTAATTCGAACCCTGCTTGATTTATATTAGTTCCTTGCTTTACACATCTGTCCCTATCAAATTAATCAAAATAACCTCATTATACATTAATAAGTAATCTATCACAGAATCAATTGTTCGTATCATTTTTCATACAGAAGGAGTACTAGTATGCACATAACACTTCTTCTGTGATGAGATTTTTGTGGACGACCCCTTAGGGCACTCGCCTCAAAAATTTGCTTCATTCCTATTAATTTTCATCTCAGATGAAGTATCATTGCGCATACTTTGTATGCACAATGACACTCCATCTGAGATGAAAATAAAACGAATTTTGAAGTGAATTTAAGCAAAATTTGGAAACGAATCCTTACATAAGAACATGTATATAATACATATAAAATATATTTTAATGGAACCGACAGATACTGCAGGCTTAAACCTATGGGACTCAAGGTTGCGTTCAGTTCAAAGTCGAATTTGAATTGCGAATCTTATTTCCTTTTAATGCCCATAGCTACCGTATTTACTAGAGTGAGCGCCTGGGGCACTCAATTAAATCGCGTACCTCTACAGGGGCGTTCATCCAAAGGAGGCGCTCATTCGAGGGGGGCACTGATAAATTTAAAAAAAAAAACACATCAAAATAATTTTACAACAGAACAGAGAAATGCTGTCAATAGAGAGTGTTTTATAAGTTTCCGCAAGCAATAATGGAATTTACCAATAATTACTAAATAGAATAGTGTTACAGTTTAATTGATTGCATTACTGCTGTTTTTTTACGTAATTTCCAACATTTTTTTCGAATAAGCGTCCCTTCTCGGGAGTAGGAGGGGCGCTCATTTGAGGGGGCGCTTATAACAAATTTTGTTCCAAAAGGGGGGCGCTCATTCGAGGGGGCGCGCTCATTCGAGTAAATGCAATATTTGCAGTACAGTGATACAAAACACATGGATAAATTTGGAAAATAGGCTTCAGGATTGTTTAAAGCGTGTGACCATTTTGTTACGATCTGCATTTCTTACTTCTTTTCATGACATCTTTTAGTTCCATCCACTTTGTGTCGTAATTTAAATTGCTTACATACACTCTGCATTCTTTATCTCTAATGGTCCTTCTTCCACCACGTCTGTCATCTCTCCTAGGAGAGCGTGATCTTCGACGAATTGGAGAACGTGAGCGTCTACGAGTAGGACTTCTGCTAGTGCTTCTCATTTTATTTTGTCTGATTGAATGCAAATCTTTTCTTTCTACTATGTCTTTTCTGAAGTCTTCTATGCCACGTCTATATTCACCTAATAAATCATAAGATATGTTAACTCTTTTAGGACCTAAAATCTCAGGAGGATTTTACTTACTTTTTGAAGGGAATTTAGCTCAAACAGCTAAAGGAGAGTTCTAGTATCAAAGTATCAGTTAATGCAAATATTCATAAATTTAGGGCTTTCAGATCAGAGAGAAAAGTGAAAGAGCCCTAAATCACATTGCTACATGAATTATACCCATAAATTGAAACAAGTGAACAATACATCCGTGACAGCCTAAAACATACCTTAAAGGACCAATCGATTTTTCGAGGTAATTTAATTTCGCGAAACGTTGTATTTGATATTTTTCGTTGAATTGAATTTTGCAAATCGTTTGTCTTTATAAATTTCCTTTATGTAAATACAAGTTCTCGAATCAACAAGGGGAATTTTCCTCCCTTTAAAAAAATTCAAAATACTTTTTTCTTGAAAAAAACTTTTTTTTCGAGAATTAAATTTTGCGAATTGCTTATAATCAGATTTTTTGGGGGAACTTAATTTCGCGAATTTGAGCCTAACTCACAAAATTTTCTGTCCGCAAAAATTTCTTCCCTTAAGATAATTTTTGCCTGGTCAGTTTTCCAGTGGACAAAATTTTCGACGGACTTAATTTTCGGCTATTTTGTCAAATTTTCAGGCAATTAAGTCTGCCAATTAAGGCAGTATTCAGAAGTTCTACCAGGTTTATTTGCTGTTGTTTTCCTTTTTATACTTATTTTGGCCGGGTTTTTTTTAATATAAGAGCTAACCAACTAACAAGGTACACTTTTCTTGCCTCGGAACTGCTTATAAATGCAAAAAAAATAATTTTGTTTTTAAAATTTTCCTCTGATATTGCTGCACAACTTTGGTAGGTTATTATTTACGTTGGACCGACCTGCCGAAATTTTCTAAAATTTCAGCAGTTAGGTCCCCCGAAAATTATGTCCTTCAAGGTAGCTCTAAAATCTTTAACCTAACTGACGTTAGAATGACTGTTTCAGATTGCAAATTGAAGAACTAAAAGACATTATTTCAAACTACACAAACATTTGATCCAGACAGCTTGCGACTCGGAACGGGAGAAGCAAATGGGAGAAAAAAGAAAGTGAAAAAGTTGGAAGAAACAAGTCAGCGAAAAAAGTTTTTAATTGATTTTAGGCCTATTTCGGACCTGTGACATAAGGGGGAAGGGAGGGACAGTCAAACTCTTAACGCCACAATGACATTAAGCGTGTAAGGGATCAATATGGCTGATGTCAAAAAAATTTGGTGTTAAAGCCAGCTGACGGACCCTATTTTCAAATGGAAAAATTATGGAAAAAGGGTCGGGTTTTTTTCACCATTCTGTCATTTTGATTGGCTCTGCCACAAAACATGAATGCTTTGTGTTTCGCAGAAAAATGGCTGCGAGATGGTGAAGCAAAACTTTCCTATCTGCCGAAAGCCATTGACAGTGCAAGGGAATTTTTTTGACGAAATATGATTTTTCTATTTCTGACTCCTGTTATGACTCTAACACCACATACTTGTGACATCGGCTTATGTGACTGGCCCCTTAGGGGCCGTAGACAAGTAGGTTTCGTCACGCTTAGCGGCAAATTGTTGACTATCAGTTTAACCCCCTCCCCTCTCTCTTCCTTAAGCCTTGGGTCACAATGCGATTTTTTCATGCGCATGCACAATGCAATATGTTGCGTTGCTTGCGCATGGAAATGTTGTTGTGTCGCCATAATTTGATTGGTTAAAATAAATTTGCTGCACGAAATTTGCTGCAATACGTGGCTCCATTATGCAATTTTCTAAAAACAGTCAAAACACGAAATAAATCTTGTGAGCATTGCATGAAAATCAAACTCATTTGATTTTTGTGCAACGTTGCACAAGATTTTTTCGTTGCTGCAACGAGTTTTGTTGCATTGCACCACATGGGCCACCATGCAATTTTTTTCATGCGCGTGCAATGCAGCATGCTATATTGCATGCGCCTGAAAAAATCGCATAGTGGCCCCAAGGCTTTAGCGGGCATATAAAAAATTTCGAAATCTTAAAGTATTGACTATACCCCCTTTTTTGTCTTTTTAGGCACTGAGAAGCTGTCATCTTTTCTGTCTCACGTTCATAACAGACATTGCTGCTTTGACAAGATCCCATATTGTTGAGATTATAATTTTTGAACCTTGTGTCAAGCTTATTGTAGCCTACCTGATAGACTCGCTTACTTGAAGCGAAGTGCAAGGAAAGCGGGCTTCCCAATAAGGCTAAGCTTATCGCCATAATGGTGGCGATATAAAACAATAAAAATTTCAACCAATGAAAAACAATTATACAACATGATTTGTTCATTTGGAATTCACATTTTGCTTCTCAAAGGTTTGTAGTGCCGACAATATCCTTGTACTATGACTATGGGTGGGATTATAAACCTGAATGGGTAAGCTGTTCAGAAAAACCCTTTGAGGGAGTTTTCGTCACACCCCCTCCTCCTAACGACCGATTTGCTGCTAAAAGCATGACGAAACCTGATTGTCGACAGCCCCTTCTTAGTAGCTGAAAAAAAGAAACTCGAACAGCTCGTCGCAATAGTTAAAGCATTGTGCACACAATCCTTTAAAAATAAAACTACTTTGATTTGGAATAGTTTAAATTTTATGCGAAAATTGATGAAAATTGATGCACCTGACAAAGTGCGTAATTGAAGTATTTTTTAGTTCAATTTATCAAATGTGATACTTGCAAAGAAGAGCGAGAAAAATAAACTAATGATTAATTAAAGGTCTCTGTCTTGTTGTGTCTACTTTTGCCGCACATGCATCACGATTTTTGTACCTTCAAATACATAGGGGATACAACGTATTGCTAGTTGTTTTATTCGTGGTAGCTAACCAGTGACTCATTCAGGCCTAGTCAGAACTCCAGATGGAAACTAACACTATTTATTTTTAATAGTTAACAAATGGTTATTAGCCTTTAAAAGGTTAACAATCAATTGTTGAACTATTAAAAATACTGAGTTTTGTTCTTATTTTTTATTTGGATCTACAGAATCGTAGCTAAAACTTCCGACAGTAAACGCAACTTAAATACGAATATCAAATTTAGTTTTATCTGTCAACTGTGTTGATTTCACCTCGCCAGAGAAGTGTCTTTGAGCATCCATTTATTTTCCTAATATACGTATTTAAAATTTAAATTTTGTTAAAAAAACGTGATCACAAAGGAAGTTCATCATGCCTAAACTCTACTTAGAATTAAATATTGCATGATAGAGACATTAAGAAAAGAGAAAGTGTATTAAGTGAGGATTAGGTGCGCCTTCATAGCGCTTCTAGAAATAATTTAGGAACGTGTGGAGGTGCACGCGCCATTCCTGTTCTGGCCTGCATATAGTATTAGAATTTCTGCTTCAGATTTCTGCCCCCTTTCGCAACCTCCATCCCAAGGTATTTTGATTCTGGGTTTGAGGTTGATTTCACAAAATAATAACAAGGAAGAAAATAAGCTGACTTTGAACATGTTAAGTAAAATGTTATGTTGCTTTTTGTACAATCAAAATGACATGTGTGAAAGCAACTAAACATTAACACAAACAAGGTCATTTTTATGTTTACTACTTCATCATCTTCCAAGTCCTAAAATGGCGATGGCTGGGATAAAACGCAAGAAAAGCAGGTTGGCATTATTTCCATTATGGTCCCATTAGGGTAGAGTTAGTGTCCGCTCGATTTTCGGATTGTGTGACGAGAACTCCAGAAAAGAGGTTTTTCGGACAGATTACCCATTTAGGTTTATATTTCCAGCACCACTAACACTACAAAGCCTCCAAAAGCAAAATGTGATTTCCAATAATGACCAAATCATTGTTGTTTTTTCATTGGTTGAAATTCTTATTAAAGCTTAGCTCAACTGATAGCGGCCAAATGGGCGCTTAGCATGGTGAAACCTAATTGTCGACGGCCCCATAAGGCCGTTATCAACACAATGTTTGGTTGGCGTCACCCGCCTGCCCCATGCTCAAAATCAAAAAATTTCCACTTTTTCCAGGCGGAGGGGTGGAAATCAATGTCTGTAGTTCTTCTCCTGTAGCAGTTACTGCCATTTACCCTCTGTCTTGAGAACTTCTCAACAAAAACAGAGAGGCGATCCGTTCCGAAACGGACGTTGCGTTCCTTTCGATTTTGTGCAACTTCAGAGCGAGGTATCTGATCGGCACACGTTCAAACTTCGCAACCGCAACCTCGTTCCCATGGCAATTTATCTCTTTATGTGAAGTGGGACATAAATTGCGCTGGAATGAGGTTGTACAATTGTACAAAGCACATTTTGTGGAGCTTATTTGACAACCTGCGATCGATGCAGGAAGCGACGGGCAGTGTGCAGTCTTTTTCTGTTTTGTATTTGATGGATGACAAAATATAAGGTCAATTTTCAAGAAATTTACTTTATTTTACTACCGCCCTCAGCCAGCCCACCCACCCCTGTTTTTGAGGCCAGTTCTGACGCGAACCAAGTATTTTATTTCAGTGCCTTGTTTTGTATTGTACTGTCTTGTATTATTAAGGCCGTCACAAATACGTTGTGTTAGAGTCATCCGACCGACCGTATTTTCGAAGGTAAAAATTATGGAAAATGAGTCGGCGAATTCCTGTTTTTTTTTTAGTTTTTCCTTTGTCGCTGGCCTTCCGGCAGATCGGAAAGTGTTTCTTCACCATTTCGCTGCCATTTTGATTCTTTTTGCACATTGGGCTATGCACACTGACTGGCTATGCACACTGGATATGCCATTCGCAGAAAAATGGCGGGGATACGGCGAAGGAAAACTTTCGGTTCTGTGCCGAAAGTCATTGACAATGGAAAGAAGTTTTTTTAGCCGAAAATATGACTTTTTGATGGCCGACTGACTGACTGACCGACCGACCGACCGACCCTATTGCTGACACATAATTGACTCATCTAACACCACATATTTGTGACGCGACGACGTCGGCCTAAGGAGTATCGTCTTCTTGTTCCTGTGATGTTAACGGTAGCCCTGGCACGGATAGCTAGCTCCATTGCTAGTGGTATCCAGGGCAAACAATTGATAACGTACGATAACACTTTATTTGGCTATTTTCTAAAGTAATCTTTGTATTTATATTATTGTGTGCTATAATATATATATACGTTACATGTTATTTCAGTTTAGTTCAGTTCAGTTCAGTTCACTATATACCTACATCAGAAATCAAAAAATTTAAAAAATTATGTACACCTGCACGTAAAAAGGAAATCATAAATTTCGCGACGAACGAGGAGAACGCATGTGAGAAAAGACTTGGTTGACAAATTTCTAATGTTTATTGCAGGCTTCTCTCTTCTGTGTTGTGTCCTCTTTAGCTTTTAAAACATATACTATAAAAGACAAGCCTTAATACACTTTAAACGCAATACAATATATGCATCATATGTAAATATTGACAAGTAAGTAGAAAGATTCGTGAAACCAACTTACTATCTGTTGGAGTAGATGGCAAACTATCGGCCATGTTTTGAAAAGGAGATTAGCAATCGGTTTAATTGTTCTTCAAAGTTCGGAATCATTTCAAAGATCGCGGCCCCTAGATACGACACAATCCCGACCCAACGATATATCTAAAGCCGATGATTATGGAACGCCATGGCTGCCATAAGTCGCAAAATATCTAATCAGCATGCAATTTTTCTCTTGTGTGATGTGCATCATCATGTCATCATGGGGTGAATAGCTCACTTGGTAAGACGGTAATACATGGGTGATAAACGCTGCAGGTTCGAATCCCACCAAGATATATATATATACATGTGAAATATAAATTGAAATGAGCTAACTAACTTAATTCAGAAATTAAACATTACTGGTGGAGCCTACAGCGTATATCATACAAGTACATACCAGCGCGGCGCCTTGAAATCTGAGGTATGCATTCCACAAGCAGACCCACATCAGCTTAAGCTGCCATACCCTTAGCCTGGATAAAGTAAACTCAAAAAAAAAATAAAAAAAAATTCGGCACATCGACATGTTATTTCAGGAGGACGGTAGGTACTTTCTATTTCTCATAGGTCTGTTCATCGGGTCGTTATGTCAATATGTCATGTTATTAGGTGATTTGATCATTTCATTAGGTGATTTGATGATGCCATTAGATCATTTCGTTATGTCATTAGGTCATTCCGTTAGTGCATTGGTGTGATGGGTGAGTGAAAATGCACCCAGGAAGAGTGCAATTCTTTCCGAGTCGTGTGGCGGGAAACACGAAAATCAGAAGTCTTCCAAAACAAACATGGTGTCTACTCAGGAGGAAGAGGAAGACTCGTTGAAAAAAGCAGATTTGGAATATTTGGTTTCTATCTTGAAGAAGGAAAATATTAAGATTTTAGATCTTGAAGGAGCTACCGATGCCGAACTAGGCGCTTTAGGTATCAAGTCAATAGGTGACCACATACGCCTTCGAAAACTGTGCCGAGAATCAAAAAAGAAGAAACGGCAAGAAGAGGAGGCTGGCAGCTCTGCTGGCTCTGGTGGTGCTGCTGGTGGTGATAGCTCTTCCTATGCCAGAATACTCCAAGAACGATCAAATTTGTTTGGTAGTCATAAAAGAAAGGGGTCTGGGAGTGGTTCAACCAGTAAGAAAAAGAATAAGAAGCAGGAGAAATCAAGGTCGTGGACAGTAAATTTCTATTGCCTTGCCGACAAATACGCACTACGAGTCCCAACAACGACTGAAAAACAAATTCTTCAAGGTGCAGGACTAGGAAACCAAAAGATCCAACTTCTTCTTACTGAAAATAAAGAAGCTGTGCTAAAAATTAACTTCTGATGCTATTGGGGCAGATGGTCTACCCATGGGTTTTCCGAAACTGAAAGACTGTGGTGGGTTTGAAGTCCTTACCAGCTGCTCCAACCCTAGGGACCTTCGCGTTATACAAACCAGCATTGCTATACAAAAGCTTCAAAATTGTTTAGGAGGAAGCCAATGCAGAGTGTACATTCGTCCTATACAAAATAAACTGTGCAAAAAACCTATTAAAGACCAAGCCCACTCAGTTGAAAGAAAAATGCAAGAACTGCAAAAAAGAAATCTTGTTACAAGACCTGCGTAAACATGTAACAGACTGTGGGAAACAAGGAGATGATTTATTCTACGATATTTGTCAAACCTACGCTGATTTCAAACTCAGTAAAGCATCAGCAGAATCATCTGAAACTGAAACAGATGAAGACATTTTTCGTACAACCCTGCAGCTGCAGGAACCAAACAGTAATTCTCCAGAAGATTCCTTAAATGATAACTCAACACAAGATGAGCCACAGATCAGAGATAGACAAGATGATAACAATGAACCTGAAGCAACAAGCAATACAGCAGAATCAGAAATAATTAGAGAAATTAATGTGGAAAATGTGACACAAAGTAATGAAGATATGCTAAGATATGCTAATGACCATAATGTGATTGAAGTCGATAAAGATGACTCTGATGAGACAGTAAATGAAAGTTTTGTATCAACAGTTATTAACCAAATTAAAAACGAAGGACTCGCTCAAAACCCAGTGGAATGCCTTAGACAACTACAAAAGGAAATCATAAAAGAACGAAAATTTAAAATAACTGACATAACTATAGCCCATGAAGGTGTGACAAATTTTATAACTGTGGACAAGCATAATCTCCTTGATACCGGAATGGATGAAGTTAGAGCCGAATGTTCTCAATTTTGTTTTTGTAGGTCGTCAAGCGAAATTAATTTTAAGCGTATACTTGGCGTTCTAGATTTAGCCAAGCATTTAGATATCAATAATGGCATCAAATTTAGGACCAACTAAAGAAACACTACATGAAAAGTCAACATGACATGACTGGTAAGGATTTTACGGCACAAACTGCAAAAAAACTGAGATGAAACCGTCAAAATCGAATGAAATCGTGCAATCATCTTCACCCTTGGAATCGTTTTTGTGCATACACAGCATGCATAAAGACACTCCTTCTGTGTGATGATTTATGCGGGTTTCCATACTAGTTCCACACTCACGCTGAGGCACTACGCACAGTATTCGTGTAGGATCGAACCATCATTGCTGATGGAGTTTCGTTGTGCATACCCAGTATGCACACATGCACTCCCTCTGTCTGTTGGCTTATAGAATCTACATGCGAGTCTTATCTACGCACACGCACTGGGGTAACATATACGGAATTCGCATTTCAAATCATACCGTTATCTCCGCTTGGAGAGTGTCCTCGTGTATACACACAGTATGCTCTAGAACACAACTCCTGCGTAATGACTTGTGCGAGTTTTCATGGTAGTTTTTCCAACACTCATTTGTATGAAGTACGGTACTAACATCGTCGCTGATTGAGTTTCTTTGTGCATGCTCGGTAATCAGTTTTAATAAAGATAGCACACCTCTAACTTTTCAACGAAAGAATAATTTTTTTACGGTTTTATGTGGGATTTAATTCAGGGCCGAGGATCGAGGGCCGAGTAAACCAAATACCCTATTTAATGTGTCACGAACATGTCACAAAGGAAATTTATTTTTGAATTATTTTAAATTACTGGTCATAATTAGCTATGTCATCGTGCCTTTAATAATTATACTGAAGAATAACTCGGGAAAAGTCCTTGTTATTGTTACAAATGCAGAATTCTTACAAGTCACAACTCGGAAATTTTAAATGAAGAAAATTTTCGAGTTGAGTCACTCGGAAATATTTTACAAATAAAAATTCCGAGTTATGACTTGTAAGAATTCTGCATTTGTGACGTCACAAATTAAAATTTTTGGTTTTGTGACGTCACAACTCGGACTTTTTATAAATCGGAAAAAATAACTCTGGATTTCCAGATCTCCTAAAAGGCAAACCAAAAAGGGATTGCCTTTCACAGAATCGGAAGAAAGAGACAAAATGCCCTTCAAATACTGTTAGGACCTCTTCTGTATCCTCCCCTCCTAAACCTGAAATCATTGCAGGTCTATGACTTGATAAACTTTATTTATTTTATAATAATATATATCGTAAATGCTCTACAGTTAACTCCCGCTATCTTGAACACGCGCTATCGCGAACTTCGCGCTATCTCGAACAAAACTCTCCGTCCCTTCAGCGCGCTTACGGTCTGGCGCCTTATAAAAGCTCCCGCTATCTCGAATACGCGCTATCTCGAACCATATTTTTAGTCCCTACGGAACATTTCGGCACATTTCATTCGCTATCTCGACTTTTTCAATTAATTCAGCTCATAGAAACCACTCTAGTGTAATTTGATTTATCTTGTGTCAGATCGAATGTTTATTTTCGTACACGGGGTCGATATTCAAGCAAGAAGGATGTCAAAAAGTAAATTTATGTAAAAACATAACTTAAACATAAAGCGCAATGAACTACAACATTTCGCGAAAGGAAGGATTTTCAGAAAACTTTGAAATTATGAGTTTCTTCGCTATCTCGAACTTTTTCTCCGGTCCCTTGGGAGTTCGAGACAGCGGGAGTTGACTGTATTTAATTTAGTGCCCGGAATTTATTTAGCTCCCATATCTAATAAGCGTCCGAAGTAAAACTTAGAATTGCCAATATGCGCGCACATTTATTTAGTATTAAATCCCCCCCCCCCCTCCCACTAGGACGCTTTCGAGAAAACCTGCTTTGAAAAGGGGCGCCTATAAGAAAAGCCCTAATTATTATTTAGAGGAGCATAAAGAGATAAGTTTCAGTTACATAAACTTCTTCAATATTGGTCAAAATATCCCCTTTTTCTTGCGTTTTATTTAATTCCAAGTCTGCGCTAATGTCTCCTTGTCTTACATTGCCATTATGCTTTTCTGGTCTTTCATGAAATTTCTCTGACTAATTGACAAATTAGAACGCAGAGGCGGACTCAAACATGCTTTTGCCTAGTCACAGCACTGAAATGGAGATTCAAACCATGCTCAAAGTGATTAATTATAATAGCTTTCTGTATGAAGATGATTAAAACGTTTAGCTCTTCCCCGTGTTAATCTGACTAGGGCTGGATCCGGCACTGGAACGGATAAATATCTCACTATTAAACTGTGTCAAACAAATGGTTTCAATTATAAACTAGTTTTCCTGCGATTTTGAAGTACACTGCCTTGGTCTTACGTCGGTTTGGGCGTCTTATTGCTGCGTCATCCTCATCATCATAAACATCTATTCGTAAAGTCGATGTGTATGTGTGTATAAAAACTATTTTGTTTAGTATGAAAAATGTGAGTATAAACTAACTAAATTTAGCATGTGTTTGAAGAATATACACTTAATGAAAGAAATTAAGTATATATTCTCCGGACTTCACGATCCATCGTAAGTTCGCATGCATTTTTCCAATCAAAATTGTGTTCTTCTGAGAGTTCCTTCTTTAGTATGGAAAGCCAGGTAGACACGGGTCTACCACGTGGTTTTCTATACTGATCTGAAGCATACCTCGGCGCTTGTTTAGCTGGTGTTTCATCAGGTAATCTCATCACGTGACCAAACCATTTTAGTCTACGATTCTTGATTACCTGACTCCACGGTTCGCATTTTGTTTTATCGTATAACTTTTCGTTAGTAATTATCTTAGGATATACGACATTTAAAACATTTCTTCTCCATAGCTTTCTATGAAATATATATATTTTTTGTCTCTTCTTTTGATTTTGTGAGTGTCCACAGTTCCGAATTGTATAGAATTATGGAAGATATGTATGAATCGAAAGCTAGCATCTTGATTTTTAAAGAGATGTCAGAGTTCTGAAGAATGTATT
>JAUCNQ010058782.1:0-12793 GCA_032352715.1 Bougainvillia muscus | reverse complement strand
CGTGAACGCATAAAGTATAGCAGTGGTGGTAGACCAAGCGAAGTGCAACGAAAGCGCGGTCTACCTAGGAAGGCTAAATGTGTTTTAGCTATATTGTTTTCTTTTAAAGAAGAAGATACGTGTATGAGCTATGTTTTTAGTGTTACTTTTATAAAATAAATTTTCATGCAGTAATCTCTTTAATCACATGCTGTTTATCTTTAAAACTCGGTTATGTAATGGAAACGGGTTTTAATAACGTAAATTATGAAAACTTAAAGTTTGATTATCTTGATAATCCTTTTTGTATGTTGATACTATACGTAGTCTTCCTGGATAGACGCGAGGGAGGGCAACCTGAAAAATGGGGGGTGGGGGGGAGGGGGGGGTGGATGTTAGATTTTTTATTTTGAGAGGGGGTTACCTCAAAAGGGGTGGAAGGATTTTTAGATGGGAGGGGGGTACCCTCAAAGAAACTATGTCAACTTAGTGGTGTGAAGAATTATGTATGCACCGTGGCAATCGTTCAACTTAAGCCGTTCTTCATAGGGTCCAGAAGGACACGCATAAAATTTAAATGCAGTTGTTCTGCTGCATCTCTTCTGCTGTGCTTCTTAAAATTGTTTTAATACTCTTTAAAAGAACTGTAATTAACTATAGTTTTTAATATCTTTTTCAAGACTATTTTAAAAATGTGTAGCTATGCAGATAAAATACTTATGTTTGATTAAACAATATAAACGACTTTTTAATAACAATTTATGTTGATTATCTAAACATGAACTTCCACGAGAGAAGCTATAATATAATTCACAATATATATTTTTACAACTGCACTAAAACTGTGTTACATCAGAAGTTCACTTGTTCGTTACCGGAGGGTAGCTACATCCCTATGGTCGGATAGTTAGTTATCATCTGCAACGATCGAGTTCGTAGTTTTTTTATTTCATTGTTTATTTTAGCTGTTTTTACTCTTCTGCTTTGTTAACGACTACTTCTATTTTAGTGACTTCGTGACTTCGTTCTTTCATATTGTCCGTAACTCTTGCTTGACACTTGTGCACACATTCTTCTATCAAAACCTTGTTTCTGTTAACTTGAACTGGGTCATAGAGGGAAGTAAGCTGAATGTTCAACTTAGCTGCTTGACAGTTAAAATCTTGGATATTTCCTCTCATCTTTAACAACAAGGAATGAATAGAATCCAGTTGATCAGCTATGATTCTTTTCTCCATCATTTATTCTATTCAGATTCGTAGTACGGCTGTAACTTCTTTTTACTTTTTTTCATCAACATATAAATGATAAACGATGATTAGTCATGTTTTTCTGTTTGCTGTTGTTGATTTCATTCAAACGATCACGTGAAACATAAAAATGTTAAAATTCGAATGTCGATTTCATGTATTCGAACGTCTAAAACGAAAAGATTCGAATGTCCATTTAAATATAAAGTTACTAAACAAAACTGGAAAATGGGACTTAGCTATTCTAGCGAAGACAAGAAAGTCACTTCCGTGAATGAAGTTATCGCAGGAGAAAGATATTTTGACGTTGACGAGAAACCAAAGCACAAAGTCAGAACAGTTAGGAACGAAAATAATAACATTGTTAAAGTAGCTACGAAGAAATTTGAAGAGTTATACACTCAAACGGAGTTTGTTTTCACTGACTTGTACACTCAAACTGACAAGCTTAATCTAGTAGATTTATCAACTCAGACTGAGGCTGACTGTACAACAGTTGCTTCTAATATCGAGAGTGAAACTGTCGAATTACCAACTCAAACTGATCTTCCGACTGACCACAGAAATAAAACATCAAATAATTTCTTGAATAATGTTTCAGAAGAACTATCTGGTCATACTGAGGAACATCTAAATGAACAACTGACTACTAAAGCGGTAATTTTCTCCGTTTCAGCGTTTCGAGCGGGTTCTGTTAAAGGGATTCTAAATAATGCAGTCTGCTTAATTAACATATCTTGAGAATGGATGGAAGTGACTTGGCTAGATCGAAAAATCTGTTTAGGAAGTCTGAGCCTTGGAAAATAAGGTCCTACTTTCGAAAAAGAATTAGCTTCCAAGCTTACTAAAATAAGAACAGAATGTTAAGTTAGTGAAGCAGTGGCGCATTTTTTCTTCTTTTCCCCTAGGATTTATACTTATAATTGTTTCCTTTATTTTAGCCATTGCTGTACACACAGAGTGATTTAGACGAAGTTGTTCGTGCTCGGGAAGGAGACTGGCAGAAAAAATATGAAGAACTGGAAAATAAGGTACGAAATAAGAAATCGTCTCATATTATCAGCTCCAAAATCTATACATGTCAGTTTTTCTATTGGCATGTTATGAAAAATGTATTTTATTTGTGAAGCTATGCTACAATCTTCCAAAACTAACTAATTGAGAACCACAAGTTTTTTATGAAAAAATGCAGTTGTTTATTAGCTTTTTGATCGGCCGTCAACTGATGAGACTAACGATATCTTGAGTCGTGGTTTTTGGGTTACCTTATCTGTAAAAACCTCGGTACTAATTTTCGTCGGTAAAAATTATTCGTCAGTACAAATTCTCGTTACCTGGTGAGCATTTCGTCACTTTGTACCGACGAATAAGTTTTGCCAACGAATAATTTTACCATTTCTAAATTTTTAATAATGAAACCCTGACGGGATAAGTCGTGAACTTCTGTATACCAATCGTTTGTTTTGTCTATTTACTCGTTTTTTAGTTTGAAGATAGTCAGGATTCCCATAGCCTTCCTGGGTAGACCGCTTTCGTTGCACTTCGATTGGTCTACCACCACTGATATACTTTTTGCGTTCAGGGTATTACCAAGACCACCTTGTTTTAAGGGTATTTTTGTTTATGTCCCTTCGGATATTCCTGCTAGTTATTTCCAATGCGTATTTGCAAGCTCAACAACCAAGCTGTTGAGTCGTGAACGCAAAAGTCGACGAGTGGGGATAGACCAAGCGGAGCTTCAGCGAAGCGGTCTATTAGGTCGGCTAGGATTCCCAACGATAACCCGCTTCTTATCCTTCTATTTACGTTTCATTTTCTTGATTTTACTGTTTACTAGGCTAGTTTGAAGAGTGATTACTCTGGAACTCTTATATATAAGGGGAAAAAAAATTTAAAATTGGGAACGTAAAAATTGTTTGAAAATAAGGAAAAGTGGTAGGAAAGGGCATTACAAGAGCAAATGGTAGATAATCAATCGGTACCCTACCAAAGTTCAAGATAACTGTCGAGGACTCCATAGGAAGAAAAAAAAAAATCAAAAATGGTAAAAATTATTCGTTGGTACAAATTTTCGTCACCAGCTGAAAATTTCGTCACTTTGTACCCACGAATTTTTTACCGATAAGGCATAACACATTGTGCTCTCTGTGAGAAATCCGTGACGTGACCCACCATTCAACAATTATTTAGCTTGCAGGCGCCGAACCTGGCGCTAGACAAAATCAAATTTACTTGAAATTGAGAAGTCTACACTGCGGAGTTTTCAATTTGGTACATTGTCATTCTGTTCTAAGCTACAAAAACCAAAAGTCACACTAACTTTTGTCTGCGAGTATTTTTAATTAAAAAATTGCGCGACTCCTTCTTTCCTCCTTTCCTTCTTTCTGTTTAAACCTTAACCCATTGATTTATTGCCGTGAGATTTCTGTTACTGTACTTCTGTAGCAGAAATCAAACGATAATTAGTATCATTTACATCTTCTGCACTGAATGAGTTAAAAGTATACAACAGTTTTAATCCTTTCGTTTAGATTAAGGAGGAAATTGCCATGCGTGAACTACTCGAACAAGATCACAAAGAAAGAATGGAATCTTTACGGCGTGAAAACATGGATATGAAACAAGTTGTAGCACAATATGAAAAAACAATAGTAGAGCTTACAGGTAAGGATTGTTTGTCGTTAACATCAGACATCAATAAGACGTCTGAAATCGTGGTCTTTAAGACGTCGTAAGGTGGTCTGATGTGAAAGATTGAAAGACGTCTTATTCAGATGTCTTATCAACGTCTGCAAGATGTGTAACGTTATATGTATGAACATTTTAATTTGAAAAAATGACCTAATACCTTATTCCCTTAATTTTCGCGCCCCAAATTTTCGCGCACCCATGTTAATATTAAATTCGCGCGACCTTTAACTTTCGCGCAGTTACGAATTGGGTTGTCAATTATACCATTATTCTTCCATCTATTTTTGATTAAATCTGATTAAATCCGGTTTGGACTTGTAGTAAACAAAAAACTAGACAATTTGATTGCAAATTGCAATTTAAATTTTTTCCAGTTTAGCGCACTTTTAACTTTCGCGATAGCCAATTTCGCGCCCCTTTAACTTTTTCGCGTTTTCTCTGCGCGAAAATAAAAGGCGTGCGAAATTTAAGGGAAGTAAGGTATACAATTATCTGTTCACTAATCACGATTTCAGGGTATTTTCCCAGACTTTCCACATAAAAACCATGATGTATTTAGTATGTGTTGTAATTCCGTTTCTGATGTGTCATTAAATCTAATTTTGTTTTAAACTACTTGTATCTTTGGATACTTCGGATAGAAGGCGTTCATTTGACACAAACCCTGCGATTTGGTAAAAATCGATCAACATTGCGAAGATGGCTTACCTCTTTTGTCTTAGACAGTATAACAATTAATAGAAAGACTACAGTATCTCCCAGTCTATTAGTGTAAAATACGATTAAAGACGTCCTAAAAGTAAATATTGATGACAACCACCAGATGTCTTCACGAGGTCGTGTAGACGTGAAAACCTGTTTCAAGCTGTATTGCCGATGTCTTCAGGACGTATGAAAGATCTCGTAAATATATGTCTTTTTTATGACGTCTCAATGAATTGAATGAATTAGAACTCAGGCATCGCGACCGAAATACGACGTTTTACAGACATCCGTGCCCACTATGTATGTGATTTTATTTGGAAAGTAGTTAGTTTCAACAAGGTTATGTAGTTCCAGTAGTTAGGGAATTTGTGACGATGAATAAATAGTTCTGACTCGAGAATGTTGAGCCCTTTGAAAGCGGGGTACTATTATTTATTTTAGAAAATTCACATCACAATCATATGTTCAATGAGGAAACGTTATCAGAAACTGTCAGGGCAAAGGAACAGGTAAGGAAGTTCTTCTTTATTGTAGTAAATCATTTTTATATAACTTAAGTTGGCTTTACTGGTAGTTAGGTATATAATGTTTTTAACCCTTAATTACCCCCTAATGTCTATCAAATGATCAGACACACTTAAATAATACTGAAGCATATTGCTTCAGGATTGTTGAAGCGCGTGCGACCATTTTGTTACCACCAGGCACTAAAGGTTAGTCTCCAGTGTGGCGATAATGTGGCACTTCAATGACCATGGTGACGAATTTTAAAGTTCGCGGGCTTAGATTCAAGGCGATACTGAAAGCGATGAATATCGAAAAGTTTGCTGTAAAGTTGCGCGATCATGATACTTCAAAAGAGTACCGACATGTTACATAATAGAAACTGTTGTCCTTTTTAAATTGGAACTGATTACATATGAAACGTACGTGTTGCAAAAAACCTAATTTCATTTTTAAGTCGCAAGAAAAATCTTCTGAGAAAACTTTGCGACACATGGTGATGAAATAAAGCGACAAACTTACAAATTTTTGTCGCCTAGTGGAGACCAAGCCTAAGGGGTCATACTGGAAAAACCTTGCAGCAGTATAAACAGTACATATGTAATCCTAGTATATATTTAATCCTTCGTTATTTTATTGAATTTAGTTGCAACAAGAATTGCATGGTGCAGAACAGAATTTGGTTGACGCATATAAACGGATAGAAAAATTAAAAATGGCTATAGATACATACAAGCAAAACGAAGATAACTTAAAGTCTTCTCTCAGTGAATTTCAAACAAAACTGAAACGATCAGAGGAAAGATATCAAAAACTAAAACAACACGCTGCAGAGAAAGTAGACGCGTAAGTAGTCCTATCAAATGAGTACCATAATTGTAGTTTAACGCTCAATACTATGCCAGCTGTTTTAAAGAAGCTATGTATTAATTTTCCATGTGAGCTTTCTAAAGCTTAATTTTTAAAAGCTAATAGCTTTCTGGCCGTCTTTCTTCAGGTGCGTTACTGTAGTAACAAATTGTATATTTATTTGGATGACTTGATAACCCTGTCTTTCATATTCCACTTCTATTTCCCACCATTTAGACCTGACTAGAACGAGACTTAGACTGTACCTGGACCGCTTAATAAATAATTAACTTTTGTTATACTACCTCATTTTCCTTCGTCCTGAAATTACTTTTTATCTCTTTAGTGCTAATGTTGAAATAAATAAAGTTCGAAAACAAAAAGAAATTGACTTAGCTGGTTTACAAGCTGCTTTGAAAAAAGCACAAAGTCGTATAAATAGTCTTGAACAAGAAGTACAACAAAAGGTAGGTGTACAGATATTTCACTTTACTATTCACCTTACGTTTAGTATCCCCATTATGAAGCCTGTCATTAAGAGACCGTCCACAAAATTCGTATCGCAAATCATACCATTCTCATCACAGAAGAAGTGAACACTAGTTGTACAAAAACACTTCTTTGTGTGCACTGGATGGTTTTTATCGCATTTTATGTTTGTTTTTGCAACGAGATTTTATGCTTGCAGCACAGATTAGGCATTCATGTGTTTTAACGATTCACTGTTTTCTCTTTTAGTCGCGAGAGAACGCAGAATTTGCACAGATATGCGACGATCTTATAAAGAAGGTTTCCGGTGAATAGCATGGTCACCTCTATGGTCACGATGTGGAAAGTTTTACTAAAAATGAATTCGTTCATAATCATAATGTTTCTTAGAAATATTTTTGTATATATTTGTGTAAAATGCCCTACGATTACTGATATAATTACGTCATTGACAATGTAATTTAAAACTAATTCGGTGCCAAAAGATGTAAGTGATTACGAATCATTGTTTGATTTCTGCTACAGAAGTAGCTGAAATGATGAAACAACGATTCGTTGTCACAGCGGCTTGGGGTACTGAATGAGTTAGAATTATTAGAATCAAAATCTACATACTGATTTTATGTTTTGGGTTGATATATGGGTTGATACAGCTCTACTAAATCTAAGATGAAGCAAGATATTGAATTGAATATTCATAAGATTTGACATCCTTTGTTTATGGTGTAGCAATAGTAGTAGAAAGGAACATCCTTCTTACTATGGGCGATCAGTCAGAGATCGGGTACTGAGTAGTTCTGGTTTGAGTAAACTTTTATCGTCTATAACTGCTCAATGTCCCTAAATTAGTTACATGTTTAAACAATCCTGCGGCATTTAATCTGGAGTTGTTAAAGCATGTGTGACCATTTCTTCACCAGCAGTCATTAAAAGCATTAAAAGGTTAATACAATTAATATACCGAAAATGACTGTGGATTATTCTAACAATTTGCTAATATGTCGTCTTCAAATCTCGTCTCGTCACTTGCAAATAAGGTTTCTGTCTTCTCCACAGAAAGAGGTTGGATAGTTATACTCTTTTAAAATCGAATAATTTTCACCCTCTTCAATATTTGAATAATAAAAAAATTCTATATTTTAGGACCCGTCTCAAAAATTCGCTTTATAAATTCACTTCATGAAAAGTGAAAATGGAGAGATTTATGAAGCGAATTTTTGAGACGAACCCTTGGTCATATGTAATGTTTTAGGTTTAATGTCTGCTATAAATTCGACAATACAGTTATTTACTGCGGTTTTGTAACGGGTTTTATCTTCATATGTCGAAAATATGTTCATGCTGTATCATAGAATGTGTATTAGACAAAGGTGACTAGAGTAACTGCAATGGATAACAATGATTCCTTTCAAGTGTTTCGCAAATCGTTTCATTTGTATCTCAGATGAAATGTCATTGTGCATACTTCTGCGATGGCAAGTGATAGATTTCAAATTTATAAAGCAAATATTTGAGACGGTTCTTCCTAGTAGCTTTTTTCCCCAATGCTCTTGCAACATTTTAGTCATTTATGCAATACTGTCGACACTTTCAAAAATAGGAATGAATGTAATTATTATTGACACGATTAAAAAACAATGTACAAAGAAAGAGGTTACTTTACTTTAAGAATTTTTGTTTCGAGACATCCCCAGGGCAATTCTAGCATAGTATTGTTTATATGTTGAATGTCCATCATTTCTTGTTTTAGCCGTTAGCATCAAATTTATAAATCTTTAATTTCAGTTAAGGCCGATTTCCACTTAACGGGAAATTGTTCGGGTAACGAACATTTCCATTGTTATGCGTTACGCGAAGAGTTTGACGTGTCGCTAAAAAGTTGAAGTCAGTTCAACTTTTTACGCGTATGTTTGTTACGCGAACAATTTCCTTGAAGTGTAAATTCGCCTTTAGTCATAAACCAGGACAGTCTTTTAGATATCAAACGTTATTTTTAAGCTACTTTGAAAGACTTATAGCTTTTAATTTTAAAAGTTGTATAAACCTACATAACCAAAGAGAGAAACCGCGTATATATTGTTCTAAAAGGTATACTAACCATTTAGGTTACATAAGAAAACGGATTTATATTGGTTATAAAGCTATGCTTAAACCTTGAAGACCTTAAGATAAATTTTGGCAAGGATTAATTTTTGCGAATTTTGGTCGATTTCGCAAAAATAAATCCACGCAAAACCTTGGAGTTACGACAATTCGCAAAAATAAATCCCCGCAGACCCCCAACCTCGTTCCCAGGGTCTTCTCGCTTCTTGATAGTTTTCTCCGCGCCGTCAAATTATCAAGAAGCGAGAAGACCCTGGGTACGAGGTTGCGCAGAAATCAAGAAAAAATATTTAGTTATAATTTTCTTATTTTTTTTTTTACTTTGGAAAGAGACGTAAAACGTAAAGAAAAAGAAAAAAAGTGGACTGTTCACAAAAATTATTCCACACATTTTAGATGGAATATGGCATTCGGGCTTATCGCATTCATCGGTAATTAAACGTAAAAAACCAAAAGAAAACTACTATTCCCAGTGTTTCCGATCTTCTCTCATTCATTTAAATAGAAACAAGAAGCCTTACAGCTTGGACCTCTCGGTCAGATTGCAAATGTACGTAGCTTTTACAGCTTACCATAAGGGAGGATATTTGTGTAGGAAGAAATTTTAGCGGAATTATTTAAGAAGACGGATACAACTAGAACTTCCAATTTTGAGGAAGAAATTTTTGCAGATCAAAGATTTCGATAGACTAGGAGGCGTCTCATTCCGATTCGTCCTTCGATTCGAACTCACTCCGACTTGAAGTCACTACGACTCAAACTCACTCCGAGTCGAACTCACTCCAACTCGAACTCCGACTCTAACCCACTACGACTCGAACTCCTACCCGAACTTATTCCAACTTGAACTCATCCCGACTCGAACTTTGACTCGAACTGACTCCAACTCGAACTCATTCCGACTCGAACTCCAACTCACTCTGACTCGACCTCATTCCGACTCGAACTCACTACAATTCGAACTCCGACACGAACTCCGACTCCAACTCTAACTCACTCGAACTGACTCGGACTCGAACTAATTCCGAGTCGAACTCAGACTTGAACTCACTACAACTCGAACTCACTCCGACTCGAACTCACTATAACTCGACCTCCCACTCGAACTCGAACCCACTATGACTCGAACTCCGACTCGAACTCATTCCGACTCAAACTCTGACTCGAACTCACTCCGACTCGAACTCAAACTCGGACTCGAACTCATTCCGACTCGAACTCTCACTCCAACTCGATGTCATGATGACGCCATCACCGTGACACGTGGACATGCGCAGTGGAACCCTCTGACCAGGCTTCATATGTGTGCCAAGTTTCAAGTCCCAACTCCAACGGGAAGTTGTATTTCTAAAAATAGCCTACGCTTTAATGACTCCGAGATGCGTAGACTAGATAGTTGTACTAAATTTGCCCACATACACCCGCCGTCTATTTCAAACCTCTCTGTTCCTACGGACCGAGAGGAATAACAGGACTGATTATATATGCTCCCTATAAATAAGAGAAATCTAAGAGAAAACTTCGACTATGTTGTGTTTAAAAATCAAGTGACGATGAACGCCTATTAGAAGTTTCATTATTGTTTGCGACTGAATTGTTATCCTATTTTTGGATGAATCATTAAGTGACTTCGATGATACGACGGAGATGGCTGGAAAAACAAAGTAGAAATCCAAGAGGTAGAGGTATGCAAATATGAAAATGAAAGGGAAGCAAACTGATGTCTTCAACGAGTGTACCTTTACGGCCAAACAGCTTTTTAAGCTAGAGAGCTGGTTCTCTGCTTCTGTGATTTGCATCTCTGCTTCTTGGATCTACTTCTCTGCTTACCAGCAAACTATGTTCCAGAGATTAGCTTCCCCAGACTGTAAATCTCAATATGTCCAATACAGAGATTCAAAAACGAGATCTGAGAATAATTATCGATTGAAAACATTCTAATAACTTTCTGAGGTTAATGTCGCGAGCTGAACGCGAAAACTTTAAAAGAAGAGAAGCAAAATATCAGATATTGAGATCGATAGTTGGCCCCAAAGGTGTACTTATTGTAAAATCTTTCATTGACAAGCCTTCTCACTGTAGCTACAGAAACAACGGACTATGTGTTCCATTTGTGGCGTGCACGCGCCCCCAGCACGTTCTTCCCACTATCTTTAAAAGAAAGTGAAAGCTGAAAATCGGCATTGGGAAATAACTTAGCAGAACCGAGAGTGGAGAAATCTGAAATGAGATTTCCGATATACAAAAGCAAGAATGCAAATTCGGCATCTGAGAAAAAAGAAATTGCGAATTTGGGGTTTGAAAACAGAATCTCTGAAAACAGAAAGCGGAAACGTGAATCCGAGGTTTGAGAACTGATAATTCTGAAAACAAAAGGCGCATTTCATGTCTGGTCGTAAAAGCCCTTTCATTGTGTACCTTTACGACCAAATAGTTTTTGGCGAGAGAGGTTCTCTGATTCTCAGTTCTACATCCCTGCTTATATCTACTTCTGCGCTTCTCAGATCTATTTCTCTGCTTCTCAGATTTTTATCTCTGCTTCTCAGATCTACTTCTCAGCTAACCAGACCATGTACCAAAGATTAGCCTTCCCAGATTGTAAATCTCATACTTCAAATCTTAAATTTCAGAATTGAAATTTTTTCAGTAACTCATAGATGAGATTCTCGATTTTCGAACTTAAAACCTCTGGGATGTCCTTCAGGACGGGAGATCTCATTTTCACTCATTTATCCTTTTGCTCTACGGGTGGTTAATCAAGGTATCCCTTTGTTGAAACACTTGGTCTGTCATCATGGTCTTGCTTGAAGAAGTGATGAAAGAAAAAGATTTTCGAACTATGGACCAACCCACCAGCAAATAGAACTATTTTATCAGTCACAGCTAGATATCCCGTTACATGTATTTGCTTCATTTTGCTTGTGCTTTGGTCCTTATTTGATTCTTGTCCCAACCAAGGTTAGGTCACATGTTTTGCCTCTATCTTCCAAATAAACTTCAGAAAACAGAGGGACCAAAACAGAGTTTCAAAAACGAGATCTTAGAATAAATATCAATCGAAAACATTCTAATAACTTTATGAAGTTAATGTTGAGAACCACATACGGTAAAACTTCTAATAAGCGCCGGGGGCGCTTATCAAATCTTTCGATTTGACTAAGTAGAAATTTCTAAATTTTAGCTGCGAGCCCTTTAAAACAGTGGTGTTTAACCATGACCCTAAAGAAAATGGTCTAGAATGTTCTCTATTTTAATATGACATAATATTTCAACCTCAAACCCAGAGCCTTTTATCTCTTTTTTATTAGAAGAACGACGTCCTCATAATCAAAAAGAGATAAACGGCGCTGGGTTCGAGGTTGATAATATTTGTCAACATAACTTGTTAATATTTCTAATAGATGTCATTTTTGCACGAATTTTCTAATAAGCGTCCCTTTCGAGAGGGGGCCAGCGCTTATTAGAGGGAGGTGCTCATTAGAGGGAGGCGCTTATTAAATTTTTCTAATTTTTAGGGGAACGCTTATTGGAGAGGGGGCGCTTAATAGAAGTTTTACCGTAATGTGAGAACTGAATGCGAGGACTATAAAAGAAGAGATACAAATCAGAGATTGAGATCGATAATTCCAAGTTGGCCCCAAAGGTGTACTTATTGTAAAAGCTGTTAATGATGGAAAATAATCTTTTGTTAAAAAGATGCCCAACAACATGGTGCGAAATTAATCTGTTCTTCTTAAAATTGCTTCTCTGTGAATTCTTGTTTTCGACGTATTCAAGTATTGAATCTGTTCGTCGTGACTTCTCGGGTCACAACTGTGTGATTTCAGAGTGGCCATGAACTTCGTACAGTTGAATCCCGACTAGTGGAACCCCGGATAAGTAGAACTTTCGTTAAGTGGAACCATTTTCACCGGTCCGACCAGGGTTTCACTTATCGGGAGTCAACTGTATGTCGAACTGTTTTGCATAAAGCGCAGAATAGATATATGCTCATAGCTGGAGAAAATGATCTGTTCTGCAGAAGTAACTGACACAAAAGAAAACGTCTTGGGTATTTTAGAACTGCATGGGAAATTTAGATGAATCTAGATAATTTATTAAGGTGATAAGGAGTACTTAATTCCCTATTAGCAATGCAGAACACCTATTCCCGACTTATCTTCCACTCCCTTAGGGTCCCAGATAGAAATCAATTGTTATTGTATAAGCTCGATATATTTGGT
>JAUCNQ010058671.1:0-12793 GCA_032352715.1 Bougainvillia muscus | reverse complement strand
TAGTCAGAGCATTGCGATGGTGTATAATTACTGTTAATTCTTAATTATATTATGTATGACGCTGGGTCTTTAGAGAGTTCTAAATCCGCCTCTGAGGAGAAAGCAAACACTGATTCATTATCACGGCGGCTTGCAGAAGTGAATGAGTTTGATCATAATTGAACAGTATTCATTAACTCATTCAGTGCCTAAGATATATTGTGATTACCAACCATTGTTTGATTTCTACTGAAGAAGTAGTAGAAATCAAACAATGATTGGTAATAACAGCGGTAATAGCAGCTTACGGCACTGAAAGGTTTAATTACAACAGATGCGTTTGTATCTTTAATTCATATTTTTTTTTGCGTTCAATTCGAAAATATGAGAAAATGTCTAAATGAATATATCTATACTGGTTTAATATTGGATGAATTTTTTGGAACGATCCGCAAAATTCGTATCGTAAATCGCATAAAATATCTTGCATGCCCAAAATGCTTTTTGTGGACAATTTATTCAGAGGCGGACTCAGAACATGCTTTTACCTAGTCAAAGCAATATAATGGAGATTGAAAGCATTCTCAAACTCATTAATTTTTAATTGCTTTTGTATGATAATAGGTCTTTAGACCCATTATCATACAAAAGCTATTAAGAATTAAAATGTTAGTTCTTCATCGTGTTGTTCTGACTAGGGCTGGATCCGCCACTGCTATTCATCCAATAAGTGAAATAATTATGTCACTTATGACCGCATAAAGACGAAGATATGATTCATAATTCAGAGGCAGACTCAGAACAGGTTTTTACTTAGTCACAGCAATAGAATGGAGACTCAAACTCATTAATTGTTAATTGCTTTAGTATGACGAAGACCCATCATGATACAAAAAATTATTAAGAAGTAAAACATTCAGTTCCTCATTGTGTTGCTCTGACTAGGACTTGGTCGGCCACTATATATTTCCATATTGCATAGGAGTATTCAGAAAATGCGTTTATTTATGCACATTAGTAAAATAGAGACTCAAAGTTGTTAAATTTTAATTGCTTTATGTTGATGATGGGTTTAAAGACTCGTCATCATAGATACAGCTATTAAGAATTAAAACTTATCTTTATCCTTAATCTGGATGATCATTTTTACCTTTTACTACAGAAGGTATTTATGAAAAATAATGAAGTAAAAGTAAACGATAAAACGTTGAGATTTGAAAATAAGAAAGACATTTTGTAGAGGCGGATTTAGAGCATGCTTTTACTTAGTCACAGCAGTAAGTAGAGTACTCAAAGTCATTAATTTTAATTATATTATGTATGTCGCTGGGTCTCTATAGACCCAGCGTCATACATAATATAATTAAGAATTAACAGTAATTATACACCATCGTAACGCTCTGACTAGGGCTAGATCCGCCACTGTAAAACGTTGAGATTTGAAAATAAGAAAGACATTTTGTAGATAGTAGATGACACATAAATAGTATTATATAATACACTTTTGCACTTTGCGTTTAAATACGTTATTGTATCTGACATCAAAGCTAGCATCAAGTATCAGATAATTCCACTAAATATCTTGTTGTAAAATTCGCGCGAGTAAGTAATCGGTATCGGTACATACGTAATCAGTTGGTAAATGCCTGCTTGTAGGTAGTGCAGATAAAGCATAGGAAGGACAGAGCATTTCCCTAGGACCAAAAAGGTATTTCTGTCCTTTTGAGCATTTCTTCAGACTACTTACTTCTTGGAATATCTTGGAATAATCTTCTTTAAGATTTTTTAGTGGAATTTCAGGGCTTTTTTATTACCAGTTAATGTATTAAGAAGAGTTTGGAAATAATGTTCTAATAAACCAATACCGTCTCGAAATCGTTAGCATCGATAACTTAGTTCTTGCATCTGACATGTACTATCATCCTATTATTATATGATGCTACAACTTTAAGAACTGATTTAAGAATTATTGTGTTGGTTATTGTTGTATTCAAATAGACGTTTATTTCGAACTCCTTGCCCGAACAAATTAGTTTCTATACAAATCTACAAACTACGAAATACATAGGTACTAACCCAACCCTATAAACCGCGATTTCGAAGGTAATAAGGAGAAATATTGACGAACGCTTTTAGTGCACCCGAGCTCACGAAAGCTGTGCCTAAACGGAGGTCAATATTTTACGTTTTGCCCGAAAAAAAACCAGTTTGTATAGGGGATAAAATAATACCTGGATAAAAAATTAAGAACTGTAGCTTAGTAACCCAATTTACTTTCTACCTCCTATTTACTCCCATCATATTTAGCTTTTTTAAACGCAGTTTATTAACGTGATACGAATATTTCGGATGGTTACAAATACATTCTTTTTATCAAAAACATTCCATTTACCAACTACTTTACTAACTACTTTTTCAGAGCGGCCTTCCCTGTCCTATGAAGCTTTTCTGTGCCCAGTTTCCTTTCATTTGGGTGTATACATTTTGAGTTCTAGGGTTTTCTTATGTCAAAATTTAGGCTAAATTTCAACTTTAAATGGTCGGTATTATCTTAATATTTGCCATAACAGCTAGTATTAACCATCTTTATAACTGTCAGAGCAATCTCTTTCGATCCATGTATAACACTTGATATAACTTTCATTCGTCGCTGAGAAAATGTCTGTTTTCTAAGAGTATCGCGATTTTCGCTATTTTTTTCCTCGGTGACTATCTCACGAACAAGGGTAGCTAAAGTCGTAAATAAAAATACCTCCCTAGGTATTGACCATATCTATCATCTCCTTTCGAAATTTTTCAAATTCATCCTGAAAGAGCTAAGATATCCGTCGTTAAAAAAGTGCGTTAAAGCCCGCCTGAAATGCTAACTTTTGTTAACTCACGTTTTTACCGATTTAACAAGAAAAACCAAGTGCGTGAGTTACTTACTTATGTCAGTTACCACTGCCGTAAAATAGTATTAGCAGACGCTTTCGGCAATGTCAACCCGATTTGCCACTAGCTAATCTTTTCGATGGAATCGATTTTTTTCAAAAAAACAAAAGGTTGCATTGGTACGTTGAAGTTTAAGATTTGTTGAGTTAATAGCAAAATGTAATGCTGTCATGATAAAATATTTCTAGTGTTTTAGAAATTACATTATAGCTGCTTTAACCATGCAAAGTTTTAATTTTTGTGTATGATAGCGGTGCTATAGTGCTACGTTTTAGCATTTAAAACTTAGTCAATTTTAGAATGAATGTAATTGACACGTTTTTGCAAAGTTTCAAACAAAAGTTAAAAGTCACAAGTCAAGAACATAGGCGGACTCAGAACATGCCTTTGCATAGTCACAGCAGTAAGAGGGATACTCAAAGTCATTAATTTTAATTACTTTATGTATGACAATGGGTCTCTAAAGACCGATTGTCATACATAAAGTTATTAAAAATTAAAATTAATTGTGCTCCATCGTAATGCTCTGACTAGGGCTGGATCCGCCACTGAAGAAGTTTTATCAAAATAATGGTTAAGTAGGTCAAATCCTCGACTTTAGGTATGAAACTTTGTATGTGCAGTACCTATACCAAGTTCTTTCAAATTAGGAACATTAAACAGCGTGACTAATATCATGATGTCACATACATCCATTACGTCATTTTCAGGAAAATTTCCTTGAAAAGTCGTTTTCGACAAAACTACCTCAGGATAAATATTCCTATTGTTTTAGAGACTACATCATATAGCTATGACTATGCAATATTTCAAGAACTAAACTAAGACAATCACGAGTTTTAAAAGGGGGGAGGGTTATATGTTATATATGATTTAGAAATTGTCAAAATAGACCAGGATTTTTAGTTATTTTCCTTCCAAAAGTTTACCTGCTTATTGCAAGATACGGCAGATATTCGATGCTGAAACATCAAATATTGGATTTATTCTGTCTTGTCAAGATGATATCCGGCTCCGCTGCGAGTAGTCGGATATTACTTTCCTAGACGAATAAATCTCAAGATCCAAGTTTTGCTTGTCGAATATCTGATTAATATTTGTACATTGAAAGAGATATGTATTAATGTCCACTTTGTTTCCAAATAATATTTGAAGCATTTTATATCTCGTCTTATCATTTTTTATTTATTTTTGTTTGTTTTAACTTCTTCACTCCTCTCAAGGCCATCACTACTGATCTTCCGCGTAACTACTAGCCACTACTAGGGGAGAAGTTACATTAGGCCCTCTCAAGTTGAGAATCAGTCTCTGAGTTTTAGCAACCCTCTGCCAACCCTCTGACTCTGAAACATGGCAATCACCACTTTACAGAGGAACAAGTTGACCGCAGTACTTCCAGGAGTGTGGCACAGAGAAGATCCTCGGCCTGGTTTCGAACCGGGGACCTCTCGATTATGAGCTCCATGTGTTATCACTCTGCCACTACTGCATTAGCTGTAAAAATATATGCAATCTGATTGACTAGAGAGGCAGTGAATATTTGCCAAATCAGTGCAGAAGCCTCATTCAGCAGAGAATACAAAAAAAAAATATTTTCACTACAAATGATAACTTACAGGGGCGGACTCAGAACATGCTTTTAATTAGTCACAGCAAATAAGAGGGATACTAAAAGTTATCTAAAGAACCATTGTTATACATAAAGTTATTAAGGATTGAAAATAATTTTGCTCCATCGTAATGCTCTGACTAGGAATGGATCCGCCACTGAACTAGTTATCGCACAAAGCTCGTACAATACAACATATTTTCCTTATTATATATTTTCATTTTATTTTTATCGGATTAAATATCGTGAAATAAAGATGAAAAATATAAGAAACTCGGAGAATATTCGACATATTACATTCGGAACCGTGTGGTAACAGTATTTAGACGTTGAAAGAATAATGTATTTAATTTATGTTTTATAAATTGTAAAAGTATTTTATATTTGGAGATAACTCTCGTCGAGATTTGTTTGAAATAAAAACAGAAATGAATAGTATATATGCTATAAATATGTCTCGATGAGAGTTATCTCCATAAAGCCGATATTCAGTGACAAAAGTGTCAAAACATCAAACCTGACAGCATCATACAGTGGAGTGCACGCCCTGTGTCAAGCGGTAAGCAATATCTTATACACATAGAACAATAGGTACAGCATAGAACAATAAAACATAAAGGAACATTAAATAATCTTGCTAAAATAGGAGATTACAAGTGGAGGTTTCTATAATAGACGAGTCTTTAGGGTCGGTGTCTCTTGGTTATTCCTTTTTACTTGTGGAATTGTTACTATGGAGTACTCGCCCTACACGAGCTATACCTTCAAACATAGTCGTAGTATCGGTGAGTGCTCTTCACTTGTTTTGTCTTATACCTGTTGACTTGTTATCGTTATTACAGTGAATGATTTTCTTTCACTTTTATTGTCCTTTAGTTCTGAGTATTCTAACTAGATTGTATTTTTCAGTTGTTTTCAGTTTCATAAAATAAGAGAAATTATTAAAAGAAACTCCGATTTCCTTATTTTTTGTTGCATAATAACAACAGCACCTTTGAAGGAGAGTCCTTTTGCTTTAAACTTAGGTAGGGTACAGTGCCCTACCTCTAATAATAATAATAATCATAATAATAATAAAAGTAATGCATAATAACCGGTTATAATAAAGAAAACAAAAGAATAAGAAAATATAAGAAAATATCAAAAAAGAAAATATCAAAAAAGAAAGAAAGAACATTGCATAGTGCATACATTTTGTTATAAAATTTCAGAATTTTGAAATTCCTTTTGAATTATTAATATTTTCAATACAGAGTATTCACCCGGTGGTGAATTTTAAATTGTTTAAAACACATACAGAACTTGATTTAACTCAAATTTGTTTAATAACTCTACGTATAGAGTGTATATTTGTGGTAAACTTAGATTGTTTAAACGAATACAAATTGTGATTTAAAGTTGAACTTGTTTTAGCACTACGTATCGAGTATTTGTAATGTAGAAAATTTTAATAAATTATACATACATTTTAGAAACTAAGTGTTCACAGCAACGCGCGACAAAATTAAACAAGTAGACGTAATTAAAACAAAGGGTGTTGTATCGCTACCTGCAGGAAAAGAGGGACACTGAAACAACTTCATCTGGCATTCGAATCCGCAAGGATAGTTATAAGACTACGATTTTAAGCCTATACTTATAGAACAACTAGATAATTCATCGGTTCTCTAGGAGAGCACTACACCTTCAGTGGGACTGTGTCGCTCAAAAAGAGCATTAAACACTCCAGAAACAGCCACTATACTATATTGGTATCTTTGGCAGTTGACTTTAAACACAGGAGAAAGCAACTAAAATCTAATCTTCGCCTGGGTTGTGCAGCTGCATCCGCAAAGACAAGTGCAGGTTTGCCTTCGCAAGAAGCTTTCCAGATTCAATTAAGATTTTAATGTTAATAGAGATTTAATTAAAAGAGTATCTGGCTGCCACGTATTGGCCGCCACGTAAAAATTGTAATGAGAAATTTGTGATAAAGGTACCTGTCTGCATCAGGCAATCGACTTCGCAAGGAGAGATTAATTTGGCCTGTGTAGAGCAGTTGTTCCGCAAGGGCAATTGCGGATCGTTTTCGCAAGAAGCGATCCACGTTATTTGAGAATTAAGAAATCGAGGAAGGAATACCTGGTCGCCACGTAGGTCGCGACGTAATAATTGAGATAATTGAGATAATTGAGATAATTAAGATAATTGAGATATTTGAGAAATAATATAGGTAAATATACCGATCGGAACTGCGGGGAGCGATATAAGCCACTTAGCAAAAAGCAGGAAATATAATAAGAAGGCAATAAAATAAATATACAGATAGAGGATAAAAAAAAAGAAGAATATATATATCTTACTCTGTAAATGATTGAAATCCTGCGAATTGATACCGGTTTAATTAAATATTTATGTTGACAAGATTGTTTTTAGTTTGAAAATTTTGAAGAAATTTATAAATTGTACGAATAATTAAAGATCGAAAAAAATAATAATAGATAATCATATAGATAAGAAATTAGAATTAAAGAAATTTTGAGAAAAAGTAAATAAATAATAATAGAAATAGTTTTAGATAACTAATAAAGAAGAATTAGAGAATATTTTAGAGAAAATTTAGCCAAATTTAACAAAAATTATTAATAATAATAATAGATAATTTTTAAGTAAAGAAATAAGAATTAGAAATAATATTAGTACTATAAATAATAATATAAAATAGGAAACTTTGTAAGTAAGAAATTAGAATTTAAGAAATCTGGGAAATAGAAAATTAACAATAATAGAAATAGTAATAGGTAACTTTCAGGTAAGAAATAATAATTAGATTGAAAACTGAATAACAGTAAGGATTAGAGATAACAGTGAGATGGTCTTGACTGACAATAAAGGTGAGGAATTCAAAAGAATTCTACACAAAATAGCGGGCAGACCTTATCCTCAACGTGTGGAATTGCCAAAATTTCTGGTACTGAGAGTGAAACTACTGTTTATCATTATCAGAAACTGCAACAAGTATCCAAATTCAATAAGTGGTACGAGGAAGAGTTAAAGGATGCGAACCCTTTATCCCTGGAAGGAAGAGCCTTGACCTTCTATAACTCCTTGTCAGATCGTGTAAAAAACCAATATAAGTCTTTAAAAGAGGCATTTAGAGCAGAATACTTCAGCAAGGAATTCCAATGGCTTACTAGAAATAAGCTGTATAAACTCACACAGGGAAACAATTCCTTAAACGATTATATTGAACAATTGGAAAAATTGGCTCAACTTGTTATCATAGATGATCAAGTAAAACTTGATGTGTTTACTAAGAGATTGAATAATTCCCTGCAAAATCACTTGTTGTTAAAACAACCAGAAACTTACCAAGAAGCCGTACGTGCAGCTCGCATAAAAGACTCTGTAAAAACAGAAAATAAAACTGAGGAAATACTGCAAAAAGTTAGGGAAAAGCTAGAAAAACGGGAAACTTCTTTGACACAATAATTCATTTCCCACAGGTTCTACGGGAAATATTGCCCCTATTCAGCCAAATTTTTATGATAAGCACACATCAACACATGCAAATTTAGCCAATGCAGTAGACAGTCAGAGAGAAGTTAAAAAGCTTAAAGTAGAGAATCACAAATTAAGGCAAAAGAACAATCGACTAAATAGTCCTGCAACTTTACACATAAGGGGAACAAATTATAGGAGATTCATCTGCTCTAGAGTAGGTCACATAGCTCGGTTATGTCCGGACCTGCATCCTCGACATGTACGAACACATGGCTGGTACAACAAGAAAAATAGAAATGGCTCTAAGGACAGAGGATATTTTCGCGACCAATATCCCTTTCGCGGTATCTTCAGTGATTATAAACGAAGAACAGACATAACTTGTGGTCACTTCGCTAACAGGTATAAACAGTCAGGTCATTACCATTACAATAATGACAGATGTGTTAACAATATTTCGCACAAAAACTCTGAGATGGCAGATTTTGATGATTTTTTCCCATCAGTTCGCGTGCTGTCTATAGAATTGAACCCACCCCTGTAGATTATTCGAAGTTTAGAGAGAGCATACACGAGAGATAACTGTGGCAGATCAAGCCATACAATAGCAATTAAAAATTAATGAGTTTGAGCATGCTTTCCATTCTATAGCTTTGACTAGGTAAAAGCATGTTCTGAGTCCGCCTCTGAAGATGATTTTTGGATTTCTACTACAGAAGTAGATTGAATACGATAATCTCCAGATATCAAACAATCATAACACAACCGAAACAGAATAACGCGATTTTCTTGCTGTGAAGCTTCTTTATGTCAGAAATATTGGTTAATCGTTTAATAGCACTTCATAAGCAGAGGCGGATTCAGAACATGGTTTTACCTAGTCAGAGCAGGGTCACTAAAGATCCAGCGTCATACATAATATAATTAAGAATTAACAGTAATTATACACCATCGCAATGCTCTGACTAGGGCTAGATCCGCCACTGATATGATTATTTGAAATTTGAATATTTGTAATCCGAAATTGATTATCACAATTTTCAACCAGTGTTAATATTTTTTCTTCCATTAGCAAACATAAACAATGAGTGGTGATGAAGCTGGTGCGATATGGGCTTATAAGAACGGTCCACGATCTACGTCTACTTCTGTGAATAAAGAAGGTTGGTCAAAAAGAACAAAAGAATGGGTACAATTTGTTAACATTGATGCGAAATATGAACACCATGGGTTACGTGCTATTAAATGTACAAAATGTGGGTTTAAATATTGTCAAGAAACCAGTTATTATAGTTTGAGAGCCACTGAAGTTCTTACTAACTTTGGTGTATGTTTAAATGCTGATTGCAAGTATGAATGGATTATTAGAAACTAATGAAGCAGTCAGTAAATTGTTTTATAGAGACTCGTATCAATCTTTCTTTTACCGTATATGGTATGAGATATTTTCTTATTCTTATTTGGCATGAGAGAAGGGGAGGCAACATCCTTCCCCTATGATACCAGCGAAACAAAAAGTCCAAAATCTATTATTCACTACTGCACGAAAATCGGAGAAATCCTAACAAGTGCTCGGAAAGACAATTTCTAGACGTTATTTTTGAAATATTCCCACTTCAAAAGAAATTATGTTTTACGTTAAGGATTTCATCAAGCCACCTGCTGAAATTTAGAGTAAAACTCCAATTTTCTGTAGGTTGTTTGATAAAACCGTTAAAGGATAACATAACCTTTCATGCAGTGTCCATATGTGCAGATTTCGTAGTTGCAGCAGTAAAATGTATTAACCCTTTCATGATATATGATATTGTAAAATGAGCACACAAACTCAAACGTTCCTGCTGCGAGTTCAAGCAAGTATGTGTGACCATTTTTTAACACTATACATAAAGGTATTAAGGATTATCCTCTAGTTTTCCATCATAATCACTGTCTTCCTCAAAGATTGCTGATATATCAATTTGGACTACCGTAAAGATTCGAATAAGCGCCAACCTTCTTTTATCCACTCCTGAATAACAATTTGCCTCTTTTAACCCTATTCGACCTGTACGTTTTAGGCCTGGGGGGGGGGGGGGCGGTGCGATAAAGCTACCCTCACCTGCGAGGTCCGTCTAGTGGAAACAAACTGTCTCACCTCCTCACTCCTACTGTTCTCTGTGAGCAAAAAAACCCTGTACCAATTAGGGTTAAAGGAATTATTAAAAAATATACAATTTCAATATCTTCTAAAATAGAAAATTTTGACTTTGAGCATTGTTGTGTGAGAAATAGTGGCATTAACAGTAACTAGCTCCACCAGCAGTTCATGCGATAAGTCGATGACATCTGTGTAAACAATTTTAACATCAAATCTTGTTGTTGTGGTGGTTTAAAGAAAGTTACGTTATCGTGCAAAAATGCAGATTGTGAAGCAAAATGCAAAAACTAGCAGTAGCCCAGAGGCGGACTCAGAACATGCTTTTACCTAGTCAAAGCAATAGAATGGAGATTGAAAGCATGCTCAAACTCATTAACTTTTAATTGGTTTTGTACGTAACGAATATCCATCATCATACAAAAACTATTAAGAATTAAAACGTTCACTTCTTCACGGTGTTGTTCTGACTAGGGCTGGATCCGCCACTGGTAGCCCAGCTGTTCTGATTGCACAGCAAATTAGACTTTCGCGGCAAGAAATCATAGACATAAGAAAGGGTACTTCAACTACGTCTTTATAATTTATTGTTTAATTCAATCAAATAAATTATGCATGCTGGCTGAGAAGTCAAGCAGATGAGCTGAGAAATACAAAAATGCAGTAAAACAAAGCGTACATCTTTTTCTGGTTCTGAATGCTCCTCTCTGCTGAAAAACGTTTTTTCCATGTTTTTAACTTTATTTAAAAATTAATCCCAAAACTAATTGGTGCGATAAGTTCTTCACCGTTAGAGTACAAGTGTCTACGAAGTAACAATTGGAGGGCAAAGATCTTTAATTTCACGGAGGAACTCTAAACATTTTCATGTGTTTTTAGCCCAAGTAATTGGCAAAATAAGCTCTCAAAATAACTCTTTTGAAAGAATTAAAATCTTTATTTTGATAAGTTCTATATCCATGATTTTTACTGTGGGATCCTGCAATACCTTGAGTTTTATGGGATTTCTTAAAACATTCCTCAGAGGCGGACTCGGAACATGCTTTTACCTAGTTAAAGCAATAGAATGGAGATTGAAAGCATGTTCAAACTCATTAATTTCTAATTACTTTTGTATGATAATGGGTCTTTAAAGACCCATTATCATACAAAAGCTATTAAGAATTAAAATGTTTAGTTCTTCATTGTGCTGTTTGACTAGGGCTGGATCCGCCACTGTTCCTTGAGATGTGCACGATGATTAGTTAATTTTATTTACATTTCTACGGGTTTGAAAGAAGTGTTAGCTTAATCTTTTATAGTTTCCGATTTTTGTCATTGTCCTCTAATTTGGGACTTTAGTTCCTTATCATCTATTCACAAGGCAGTAAAGGGTGTCCTAGACAGAATAAGTGTTCCACAGTCTACTTAGCACAATGCTTTTTATAGTGAGAACATTCACTTTTACAAGAAGTTTACAAATCTACCTTCATGCCAGATACTGGATACACTCTTAGATTTGATATTAGCTACACCCTAGCGAAATCAAATGCGTTCCACAAAATATCGCCTGCAATTGATTAGATACATTGCTGTAACCTTGTGGGACTCTCTTCTACAGGATGTTAAATTAGCACAAAATATTTATTTTATATGAGTTTGACTTTTTATTATTTTATATGTTTTAACTATTACTGAAAAGTCGCTTTAAGTTAGACTGAAAGAGCAAATTATTAGCAGGTTAGTTAATAAAATCCGAGCAGATAGGTATTCTCTGCAGTGACACCTCCAACCCTAGTCACAGCAACACGATGAAGAGCTAAACGTTTTGATTCTTTATAGCTTTTTGTATGATGATGAGTCTTTAGAGACCCATCGTAATACAAAAGTAATTAAAAATTAATGAGTTTGAGTCTCCATTCTACTGCTGTGATAAAATGAAAGTATGCTCTGGGTCTGCCTCTGCTGTCCGATTCTGGCTAGAGGCGGACTTAGAACGTGCTTTTACTTAGTCACAACAGTAAGAGGGATACTCAAACTCATTAATTTTAATTATTTTATGCATGACAATGGGTCTCTAAAGATCCATTGTCATACATAAAGTTATTAAGAATTGGCACACAACGCAAAAACAACGTTTTAGCAACGTTATTACAATAATACCGTTGCTACAACGTTGTCTTAGCGTTGTTAGCCAGCTGGGTTACTATCATCTTCCACAGTTTCTAAATAATACAAAAATGTCTCTACTTTATGAGAAATCTTCCCATTCATACTTGCAATCAGCATTTAAACATATATTATAGTTCGTAACATCTGAACTACTTCTGAGACTAAAATTACTCGTTCTTTTATAATATTTAAATCCACATTTGATACATTTACCAGTACGTAACGAATATCCATCATATTTCTCTTTACTGTTAACATGTTCCACCCATTCTTTCGTTCTTTTGGACCAATTCTTCGATGGCGCACATGATGTAGATGATGAAAAATTTCTATTGGCCCATATCTCTCGACTCATCGTTTATATATTATTCTAAAAAGTAAGGTATTAATATTTAATTCAGTGGTGCGCATTGGAACTAATAGTAAGGGACCGTCTCAAAAATTCGCTTCAAATTTGCTTAGCAATTCGCTTCATTTTCATCTTAGATGAAGTGTTATTG
>JAUCNQ010058560.1:0-12795 GCA_032352715.1 Bougainvillia muscus | reverse complement strand
ATGTCAATATAATAAAAGAATTTGCATATTTATTTAGTTTTTTGACATTTTATGCTGCAAACCACTTGTAAGAACACATGTGCTTTACATTCTAAATTATGTGACAGCAGATTTCAAATAATAATACGATTTCTTCCAGCTTTGATTTCCTTTGATTATTCACATAATTAGAAATAATTTATGCGTTTCCCCAAAATCTGGGGAAAATTGTTTGCGTAATTATTAAACGATACCGCGTCGATTAAACGATTTCGCGTCTATCAAAAATAATCAAAAAGCGAAGAGGCGCTGGGGACGAGGTTGGTAACAAATAAGCCTAAGTATATTTATTTGCCCTGACTAGAGTGTCAGATCAAGCCCTATAGTCAGAGTGAAACAGAGCGTGATATAACTTATCGTCATACAGAAAGCTATTACGGAAGCAGCCATCTGTACCTATTCTTCAAATTATGTGTTCTGTAAATATTTGAAAAAATCCTACAAAAGTGTCCTTGGTGGAGTTCATTTTTAGCATTGTTGCAGGCATAAAGCCTGCAACTATGCTAAAAATGCACTCCACCATGCTCGATTTTTTAGAGATTTGCTTCATATTTACAGAACAGATATTTTGAAGAACACCTCTGGAGGGATGCTTCTGCTATTAAGAATTAAAACTTTTAGCTCTTCCTCGTGTTGCTCTGACTAGGGCTGGATCCACGATTTGTATGCTCTCTAGCAGTGGTAGCAATATTGGAAGAGATATAAATAGAAAAGTGAATATTTTTACTTTAGATGAAATCTGTTTTATTTGGTATTTTATTTTCAACTTTTGTTATTTACACCCAAACTTATCATATAGAAGATATTAAAGAATTACTTAGTGAATTAGAAGATGATGATGTTGATGAGCATGAAGAAGATGATGCACCAGTTCGTAAAGATCCTGTATGGTCTAGAAGGTTTAGAATTCGAATTCCACGGTTTCGATTTCCACCAATAAGAATAGTAATACCAGGTCAGTGGTAGATTCAGTCCTACCCAGCAAACACAATTTCAAAAATGACGTCCTCAAGACGTTCCTACGACGTCGCATCACGCCTTTAGGACGTCAATTTTGGTCCTGTGTTAGCTAGATAGTCTTCGTCACTGCATGAAAATCTGGATATTTTGTTTTAGATTATATACCATTATTTGACGTTGATAGATAATCAAATGATTATTTCACATGTAACATCCCAGCTGGCACAACGCGTAACGTTATTACAACGTTTAATGTAGCAACGTTATTACAACGTTTAACATTGTAATAACGTTGTTTTAACGTCGTGTGCCAGCTAGGATATTTGGGATATCTATACCCCAAGATTTCGATTCCAACTATAAGAATACTGCCAATAGTAACGCCATAGGTCAGTGGACCCAGTCCTCGTCATTACAGTCCTCGTCATTTGACGTTTGATAGAAAATTTGCATATGATTATTCAACGTTTAGAGAAAATCTGTATGATTATTCAACTTTTAGAGAGTCTGTTCCAGACCACATGTAATTCGAAGCATAGTAATGCCCCGATTTCAACCCAGTGAGCAAGATATAAAGATGCAGACTAGTGATGGATCCATCCCTAGTCAGAGCATTACGATGGTGTATAATTACTTTTAAATCTTAATTACATTATGTGACGCTGGGTCTTTAGAGACCCAGCGACATACATAATGTAATTAAAATTAATGACTTTGAGTACTCCACTTACTGATGTGACTAAGTAAATGCTTGTTCTAAATCCGCCTCTGCAGACTACAAATAGTTGATAATTTATTGAGGGCGTCATTTATTGAAATTGTGTTTGCTGGGAAGTCAGAGGCGGACTCAGAACATGCTCTTACCTAGTCACAGCCATCTAATGGAGACTCAAAGTTATTAATTTTAATTACTTTATGTATGACGTTAGGTCTCTAAAGACCCAGCCTCATACATAATGTAATTAAGAATTAAAAGTAATTATACACCATCGTGCTGCTCTGACTAGGGCTGGATCCGCCACTGGAAGTCCCCCCTCACGGCATTTGATGTTAATGCTTCTCTGCTTTAAACAATTTTTCATTTCTTACGTTTCCCCCAATTTTCAATGAATTTCCATAATTACGTTAGTCTTTATTGGCTAGTAGTCGACCTCCCTTGGATATAAGGTATGCCCACAGAATTTTTGAAGCAAATGAAAGGAATGATAGTTTGTAAACTAAATTTTTGATAACTAAGCCTGTTAAAGAGGCGGACTCAGAACATGCTTTTACTTAGTCACATCAGTAAGTGGAGTACTCAAAGTCATTAATTTTAATTACATTATGTATGTCGCTGGGTCTCTAAAGACCCAGCGTCACACATAATGTTATTAAGAATTAAAAGTAATTTTACTCCATCGTGTTGCTCTGACTAGGGCTGGATCCGCCACTGTGTAACACAATTGACCTTAACTTTGTATCGTAATACGAACCACATTCAAAGAAGAAGTGTTTTTGTGTATACGATTTGATACGAATTTCCATACGAATTTTATGGACGGTCCGATATACACAGCATGAAAATCGGGGTTATCTTATTCGGATTACATATGAATTTATCAATGATAAATGTTATACAATCATATGCAGATTTTCTCTATACGTTAAATAATCAGGCACCGCACAAAATCCAGCTGTGTCCGGACCTATATACAGTCCGTCTACTCCTGTATTCAGTCCGTATACGTCCGTGTTAAGACAGAATGCTAGCTTTCTGTCTTAATACGGATGTATACGGACTGAAAAAAAGTCCGGATACAGTTGGATTTTGTGCAGTGTGGATTATTCCGATTGTCATGCAGTGTAAGCAAGCCGCTATTGTTGTCATAGTAATTTAGTAGTAATAAATATATCTGTTTTATTTAAGCCACAACGACACCCACAACTACCACCACAACCACACCAACAACTACCACCACAACCACAACCACCACAACAACGACTACAACTCTACCACCATGTTACGAAACAAGCTTTGATGGTTGTTGTAATGGTCTACCTTTTGATAAATTAAAAGAACATTGTGTTTATCATGTAATTCAAAGACTATGCGAAGCTACTAATGCAGTTGGATGTTGTGACGATGTTCCCTATGTAATCGCATACTGGCGTTGTAATAATGGTGTAATCGAGTCTGCAGCATAATGAAATGCTATGTTATCCTTTAATGATTTTATCAATCAAACTACTGAAATCTGGAGTTTTACTCTAGATTCCAGCAGGTTATTTGATAAAATCATTAACGTAAAACATCATATTTATTCAGTGAAAATAGTGATGGTACTCATCTAGACTAATTAAGTAAATGAACGTTTACTTCACCGTTGTAAACATAGGATATTTGTGTTCTATCCCTCCAGATATAACGCAAGTGGTCTATATACACAATAGTAAATATATTGTTGTCATGGCAGATGTTGAGCAGTAGAAATCAATAGCTGGATAGCTGTTTTACAGTAGCTTCTTTCAGGGGCAGATACCCATTGTCACACAGAAAGCTATTATAATTAATGACTTTGACTGCGTTAAGCAAGCCCCGAATCCGCCTCTTGTCTTTAAGATGTTCTAATGCTATGTTGGATAGCTACTGTTATCACTCACAGTTATATTGCCTTTCCAGCAAGCACAATACCAAAATGGAAGTCCTAACGGCGTCCCTTCAACGTTGTGATGCCATAAGCACGTCGTTAGGACAACATTTTTGAAACTGCGTTTGCTGTCTTATGTTTTACTACCCAGATCATAGTCAAAATTCATTTACATTGCGCACACAATGAACGGTTTTACTGAACGGAAATCGGGATAATCTATTTCGGATTAATGAAGATTATTAGACTTTTAGAACTCATGAACTGTCATGGCTTCTGTAATTGGTTAAGTTTTTCCGTCAGAAAAATTTAACCAATCACAGAAGCCATGACAGTTCATTTCGCCCGCAACGATTTTTCATGTAAACGAGTCCTAAGTAAAAACTTAATAGCTTCATGTATGGTGATGAGTGAGTCTTAAAAAAATACATCTTCATACATAAGCAATTAGAATTTAATGATATCGAGCTCCGTTTTACTGCTATGACTAAGTAAAAACTTAATAGCTTCATGTATGATGATGAGTTAGTCTTTACAAATACATCTTCATACATGAGCAATTAGAATTTAATGATATCGAACTCCGTTTTACTGCTATGACTAAGTAAAAGTATGGTCTACAATCCTGCCCAAAATTGCGTTATTCTCTTTACTGTTAAATGCGTTATTCTCTTTAATGTTAAATGCGTTATTCTCTTTACTGTTAAATGCGTTATTCTCTTTAATGTTAAATGCGTTATTCTCTTTAATGTTAAATGCGTTATTCTTTTTAATGTTAAATGCGTTATTCTCTTTAATGTTAAATGCGTTATTCTGTTTAATGTTAAATGCGTTATTCTCTTTAATGTTAAATGCGTTATTCTCTTTACTGTTAAATGCGTTATTCTCTTTAATGTTAAATGCGTTATTCTCTTTAATGTTAAATGCGTTATTCTCTTTACTGTTAAATGCGTTATTCTCTTTACTGTTAAATGCGTTATTCTCTTTAATGTTAAATGCGTTATTCTCTTTAAATAAGTAATTTGAACATTATTAAAGTCACTCACTTGATCTTATTTGGATGAATTGAAACCATAAAGATCATAAAGTATTTTGTTTTCGTTGTTATTGTTGTTGTTATCATGAACCATACCTGATGAATAGAGAAAACCTATTGCTAATGACCGAAATTAAATCTCATTTTCTTTACAGAAATATCGCCTATTTTGCTACACAGTATATTTCATATAGCACTGTTGCATCACTTGTGGATACACACGGTAACTCATATCCGTAAAACGCGGTGATGCCACTGTGGCGGTTATCTACTGCGTGTCAGTTTTGAATCAACTACGTAGTTGATCAAATAATACTGTAAAGTAAATTGGTATCTATGTTGCATTACATTATTAGAAAATACAGGTTCTGTAGATAAAAGTAAAACCAACAGCCGGCGGCTAGGTATTCTACAGAAATGTGTTAATAAAGTCAAAGGATTAGACGAGAACAAGGTTGACAAAATATGAAACTATGAAGATCTCACAAATAGCTACCAGCCTTCAACACGCCTATATAATTTCAGATACTACACTCTTTGTTCATGCACAACTATATTACGTCCTTGGAGTCACCCCAGCGGTGCTATTTCATGACACTAAAGTAAATAATATAAACTTTTAAAATGGGTGGTTTTTCAACTGTTTCTTAAGCTCTTTGTGGGAGTCAAGTTTTCTGATATGAAGTGGTAGCTTGTTAAACATGCTAGTACCGATGTAAAAAAATCCAGACCTTCCCGCTTCAAGTTTAATTTTTGGTTGGCGTAGCATACACTTATTGTTTCTAGTGCTTTTTCTGTGATCTACTTGTTGGAAATATTTTTTTGGACAAGTGTTTTTGTGTATTGATTGTATTGAGTGTATTGATGTTGCAGGCGTTTGCTTTTAATAAACTAACAGTTGATGGTATGTCTTGGTTATCTGTTATTTTCTTTGCCCTTCTGTCTAGCGAATGGAGTTTATTTATTTGTGTTTGGTTGATGTTAAGATTGATGATGCTATTAAACAATATGAGTAGTGTAATCATTGTTTTATAAACGAGTGTTGCGGTTTTAGAATCACGGTTGGATCGCATTGCTGACAGAAGTCGTACTCGGGATGAAGCTATCTTGTATGTCTGATGGAAGTTGTCATTCATTGACAATTTTTGATCTAATAACGACCCTAAATACTTGTACGTGCTTGTTGTGTATCCTATTTTTCAAATATAACTTAATTTCTGGCACCTTTTCTTGGGGCGGGAGGTTTTGGTCCTATTTCAAATAGAATCTAATTCCAGTTTTTCTACCTTTGGCGGAAGATTTCGATCCTATTTTCAAATAGAATTTAATTCCGGGGATTTTACTTTTTGAGAGAGTTTTCGATCCTTTTTTCAAATAAGAACTTAATTCCAGGGATTTTACGTTTGGTGGGAGATTTCGATCCGACTCTCAAAAAGTATTAAATTCCGGGTATATTACCTTTGATGGGGGATTTTGATCCTAAATGAGGGACGGATCTAACTCTGGTCAGAGCGACACGATGGGGAACATTGCGTTGTTGTATGTTGATGGTCGTTAGGGTATGCCGCTTGGTAAAAGCATATTCTGAGTCCGCTTCTTCACTATTAAATAGAATGTTATTATGGGTATTTTACCTTTTACTATTGGCGGGAGGCTCTGTTCTCTTCTCCAAATAGAATTTAATTCCGTGCTTTGTTCCTTTAGATGGGAGTCTCGATCCTACTTCCAAATAGAATCTAATTTCGGGGATTTTACTATTGGCGGGAGTTTTCGATCCTATTTCTTATAAGGAATCCAATCCCGGGAATGATTCGAACGTGATATGATCCCTTATACGTCCGAATGGGATCTTTCCAAATGGTGGGAATTTTCGATCCTTTTTTAAACATATAGATTTATTCCCGGGATAATTGTTTGACGGGAAATTTTGAACCACGATTCGAACGGGATATGATCCCTTATACGTCCGAATCCGACTTTTGCAGATGTCGGGAAATTTCGATCCTATTTTAAACATAAATAGTGACCTTCGCCAGACGGCACCCTTTCAACCTTAGCTCCACACTGAAGAGCATACATATACGAAATTGTATACAGCTAACTATCGAAGAGAATTTTTGTGATCCAATTTTTGTATATACACCAACTACGTATTACTTCAAGGTATGTCGTTCCCTGTTGATGGCACCTCAGCCAATCAGCCTCCCATGTGACCAATTCACTGTATTGCATACATTAATTTATTGTACCTAAACTGATTAATATCAACCAATTATTACTTCAAGGGAAGTCGTTCCATGTTTGTTGGTACCTCAGCCAATCTGCCTCTCAAGTGACTAATCCTATGTGTATGGGGTTTAAAACATTATGCCGATCGTTGGGTAGAGCCTTGAAAGGATCCAATTTCAAGCCAGAAACGTTCGGCGATAGAAGACGCTTGTGAAGTCTACCCTTGACAAAGGTCTACAACCCCTACTATCTGGCACCTCACAAACTTTTACGTCAAATTTCGAAATTATACACATAGGGGAGGTCATAATGTTCTCAAACCCTGGAAATAAGAAATTGCCCTTAGGTGTAGACATCTTTTTACTTGGGATGTGGTGCTGACAGATCACTTTCTTGTATTTTGTTAGACAATCCCATCTCCCCCTGTTTACTGATAAACATTTTCGTACACCCTTCACCCTTTATATATTTAGATTTCCAGCCCCAATGACCAAGAGATGTAGTCATCACCACCCAAAGATCCGCATTCGCCCACCCTGTTCAATTATAATAGACCCTCATGCAGGGATATTCGGCTCTTCACCAACCTGACAGCTCTTACACACGTCCAAGAATTTATATAACCTCCGAACTAAGACTCGCACCCTGACCAAGAAGGCACCAAGAAGAAAACCCTATTACCCACACCTACACCACGAAAAACCCTGCTACCCACACCATCAAGAAGCAACCCAAGCACACCACCTCGAAGCACCCCAAGAGCCCTATTACCCACAGTACCAAGAAGACCGACCCCAGTACCTACACCACCATCCGCTGCCACTCCCAAGCCTATGCCAAGTCTCGGACATTAAAATAGATTGCCCTCCCCCCCAGACGCTACACAAATCCGAGTCACGATCCCTTATAGGGGACAGATATGCACATATAGAATCTAACCATCAACGGGTAGCTTACATCACTCTAAGGTGGTTTGGATTCTGGATGTATATGAATGCCCCCTGCAGTCTTCACTTGTAAATGACAGTTTGTTTTAAATTATTTATCATTTCTTATTATACAATCTAGCTACCTACCCGGCCATATTACCAAATACGTCAGTGTTCCTTCCCATCGGGATCCACGACCTCGATACAGCGTTATGCATACTTAGTGTAGAGAGGTATTTGGTCTTAATTAGAGTGTACAGGCCTTTAGCCTTGTGAATACTTAGTGTGGAGAGGTCTTTGGTCTTAATTTGGGGGTGTTATCATTTGGGGGCATTATGAGTATGGCTAACATTGCGACAGAGAGTTGGGGTCTATATCCTCTATTGTTTTGCGTATGGTGATCGGCCCTTACAGGCCTATCTTCATACGGGAACCAGTTGGTCTGACCTTGACTCTCTTTCTTTCTGCTTGGAATGGGTAGAAACACATTTCGAAGTGAGAGGGGTGATTCATTAACTAAGAGGCCTTAATGCACACGAGACCTCAGTCTGGAATCGACACTGTGCATTCGCTATATTTTTGCAGAAAAGCCTCTGGGGCCGATATTCGAGAGATTTGATTTATAGCGGGAGATTGTAATCTATTTAAGATAGACATTATAGTAGTTTGGTACACCCCTATGCATACCTCTTTCCAGTTGTCAGGTTGTTCTTTAAAAAAATCCTCGAGGGATATAATTGATGGAGATAATTTTCGATCTATTCAGGATAGACATTTCGTTCGTAGTCCGGGGAGAGCAGTATGCAGATCTCTCATCAGTGTTAGTTTTTTAAAGAAAATCTTCTGTGATAGATGCTAGAGGGATTTGACCTCTCCCTAACCCTCAACTCAACCCTAAACCTTAACCTAACTCTTACCCTAACCCTAACTCTAACCCTTACCTTTACTCTATCCCTAACCCTTACCCTAACTCTTAGCCTAACCCTAACCCTGACCTTAACCCTAACCCTTACCCTACCCTTGAGGTTCATTTACTTTTAAGGATACTCAAACACCACTGGAATTGCATCGTTTTTCTATTTTCAACTATAGCAAATGCGGTACGCAAAACTCTTATAACCTAAATACATTAACCAGCTGAAGTGAATTTTTCGAAAGTGCTTTTGCTGCAGAACCTCCAAATTAAGTGTTTTTGAAAATATAGGTTTCCGTTGATAAAAGTAATAACTCCAGCCGGCTGCTAGGTATTCTATAGAAATGTGTTAATAAAGTCAAAGGATTAGATGACAAAATATAAAACTATGAAGATCTCACAAATAGCTACCAAACTTTGCCACTGAAAAGGACTCGGTATATACGACTTACTTTGTTAGTCCCTTTAAAGGCCTTGGTCTACATGACACACTTGAGTTGCTCCTGGAAAGGCCTTGCAACACTCGACTTACTTGATTATCTGTAACAGCCGCTGGATATGATTACTTATTGTGGTGGTATTTATCCAACTGTGTTTCGCACCCACGATGACACTTGAAGTGGAGCTACTGAGGTGGACGATACAGTACAGTAATCTAATACAAGCCATATCTAACACATATGCCAGTATATGTTCGAGACGAACTATTTTAATTTGCATGACGAAACAAAGAGTCGAAGTTTGGTTCTTTAATTAATAAGAAGGCTCATATTTTTTCACTAATTTTCAAAAGCATTCTCTATATTTACTGACAGTGTTGTAAATACCTGTTTCTTGTTTTGCGATACCCCATTCATGTATGATCTTTTAAGACCTTTTAAGACATCTCACATATAAGATGCCTTTGACTCCAACATATTGTAGAAATATTCCGAAACTCTGTGGGAAAATTTGTTGGTTGGGTTAGCAAAATTTTCCACAACAAAGGCAAACATCAAGGCATTGTAAGGTGATAAAGCCCAAAAAAAATATCGTATCATCTCAAACATTGGTTATTTCAAAGAAGTGTCTCTTACTGTGCCTTTTTTCTGAAAGAATAATAATATACAAAATACAGTGTACTCTCTATAATTCAAATTGTCAGAGGGAGAAATTGTTATTGGAATTATGGATGTTGGCTTGTAACGCTTAACAAAGAGTCAAAATCTATACGAATTATTTAATACAAGTTATTTTTCAGTTTATTGCATAACATTTTCTACCTGTTTGTCTAATTTTAACAATTCTAATTGTGTGCCTTTCATCTGACTATCTATCCATCTGTGAATGACACGGTCCATGCATTTCGTTACTTCATTGGCCGCCTGACTTATGATGTAGTGGGATGGTCGCACGTACTTTAAGAATCCTGCTGCACATGCTTCGGAATTGTTGTGGTGCGAGTGACATTTTTTAAAATCGTGGATTAAAGAGTCCATTTCTGTATATCTTTTTTACAATTTACCATTCTTGTCCATGAGTTATTTCATTTCCTTTCTTCGCTTCTTCGATTTTTTGAATGGTAATTGAAGATAATTTGAAAAATTTAAAAGTTATAAAATTATGTAAATAAATATATATTTACTAGATTAGTTGGTGAGTTTTCTCTTCCTATCATCAATAGCAAGCTCACTTCCTCACTACGGTTAGATTTTTCATTTCAATATTTAAGCTTAGGAAGAAAAACCATTGTATATAATGGAACCCCAAATAAATGCTAAATAAATAAATAAATATAAAATTATTGGGTTTCGAATTAAGGAAGTTCGAATTAAAGAGAATCCACTATATATACAGTGCGCATCTGCTTATTGCAACAAGCAATAGACCAAACATTTTATTCGATTTAGTTTTAGGTTCTAGGTTTTAGATTAAACATCAGGAGGTCAGTGTTCGAGCCATGTTAGTTAATTCAGTTCCTGGATTTGGTGCTGAACGTGTCGGGAAACACTAGCAATGGACCATGAATAGCAAAGGAGAGGCTATTGCAGATCAACAAACTGGAGTTGATAGCTGTAAAACACTCCCTGTTGATTTTTACCTGGAAGGTTCCTCCGGCGAATTCAATACATCTTTAAATAGACAATACAATGGCTAGTAGTGCTAGTGCTAGCGGTGCTAGTAGCTAGCGAGCATGGTCTAGTGGTAAAGTTATCGGATTTGTAATCTGATAGTCGAAGATCGAGAACCATGCTCAGCATGCTTGGGATCATGTCTGAAAATGCTTCTCTTCCGGTCAACCCATGCCATGTGAGGAAAATTGGGAAGATGATACAAATCTCATTGAGTGTTGCAGATGGTTGTCTAGGAAAGCACTATTACTGTGCGACTGTGTCGCTCAGAAAAGCATTCAATACTCCAGCACCGTCCACCTCCGGGAAGTAAGATAAGTGGGGCTAGCCACGATGGATATAAACTTCACTTCATTTCACAGCTTTGATCCTTTTTTAATGACAAATGTGTCATATGAATTTTTGTATCATCTGTTTAAAAGGTGGACCATAATTACTATAGAGCACCTCCCAATTGCATTGAAACTAAAGGCAGAAAGGTAATCTCACATCTCATTCTATACTGTTTCAAAACAGTATAGAATGGAAACTCTCAAACCAGTTACATCTGACAGTATCCATCATGTTTTGTCGAACAACCATAGACCATGTTAGTCGAAATAAGCCAGCAAGTAAGGAGATAGTTCTTTTGGAAACCAGCTCTTTTTTAGACGCTAGGAAGACTTGAAATGGGAAATACCTTATGCATTCCATCCCTTCTGCATGGCGAGTGCAGTTTTGTCCAAAGTAATAAGAAAGAAAGTTCCTCACATGACTATAATTATACCAGAATTACAGCCACATCCACTAACTTGTACCAATTTTGGCATAACAACGGCACTATAACGACTAGTCCAAAACTGGATGATGAATACAAAAGTAGAGCCACATCAATTTGCACTCAACCGATCTCTAAGATTGGTAGTATGGCAAGGCTCATGTTTAGATTGCAAAGCTAAGTCCATTTTGTAGGGCGTTGCGCGATTGGTCATTTGAAAATGAAAGGGTAGGGTCTAGCACTGTTACTACTATTGGTTAGCTATTTCAGCTTACCTTGAATGAGTCAATGGAAAGCATATCAGGTAACGTGCACTAGTTTGTGTCGTAGTTACAAGTAGCTTTAATGATAGACCTGTTAAGCCTATATACAACTTTCCTTGGAATATAAAAAATGACTCACACATATGCAATGTGAAAGCCTACTCGATTTTACCTACCAACTGTTCAATCAAATCGTAACAAGAAGTTGTGTTTAAGTTATCAAGCAACAATTAGTTCAAGTTATTTTTTCAGCAACTACACCTTTTAAACTGATTACTTGGCGAGCGATTTAGCAATTAGTACTGTCAATAATAAATAAATGATCAAGTTTAATTCTCTTGTTAACTTTAATCACAACCTGAAATTTTATGTATTGGTAAAAAACTAAACTCTATGAAGAAGTACGTCCGTTGTCAGGCACACTGTCCTGAGAAGGATAATCAGATTTATTTATTTTTTTCTATTCATAAATACATTTTACACAACTTAAAAATGGACAAATACAAATACTCTTGATACCTCACGGTAGAAAAACTCACCTGTGAGGTACTGCACACAAAAAAAGAGAACAAAAACAAATTATAATATAGTACTAAAATAAATCTGAAATTGTACTTAGGTCATTGATTGGTTAGAAAAGGGGACAATCAAATCTTTCTGTATTTATCAAGTAAGAAATTGTCAGTTCTAATATAGAAGCATTCACATTTTTGGAGTAAAGATGCGAATTACCATACAAGAGTACTCTGGCTAAGTTATAATTAGAAAGATTCTTAATCCCTGCACCAAGTTTAAAAACACTGTCAAGGAGAATTTTACGCTGGCATGTGTAAATGGGGCAAAGCAGCGAGAATTGAATCACAGATTCAGATTCTAGTAAATTGCAACTGCATAGTGGGTTGAGAGTATCCTGAAAATTATGCTTAAATTT